>CM061272.1:45170000-45227500 GCA_030848825.1 Tadarida brasiliensis | reverse complement strand
ACATCACTTCGGTTAAGTAGGCCAGCCAGTAGGGTCAGCATATCTATGATGCTCCCCTCCCCCCATGCCCACACACATACTGCCATCAAATTCTGTGATTCCATTTCTAAATTCGCTCTCTCCTCTGCATGTGCACTATCTCTTTTTTTTGTTAGGACCCTCAACACCTCTGCCCTGGATTATTGCAATGGTGTACCAGTCAGGGTCAAACCAGGAAACAAGAACAACTCTGAGTACTTAAAGTGGAGGGAACTTATTGCAAGAAACTGAGCACACAGATGGTGGAAGTGGACAACCTCTCCTTTCCTCTGACGAGGGTTCTCTGTCCTCCACCCTCACTCCCTTTCAAGACACACTCTGCACTGCTCCTCTCTAAAAGGCAATTCTGATCATGAAGATCCCAATGCCGAAAACTCCCCAACGGTTTCCTGCTCTCTGTGGAAGTCAGGACTCTTTGTCCGCTGGCTATGCTCTGCCATGCCTATCACTCTCCAGAAGCCTTCCTTTCTCTTACATATTCGACTTCCCCGCCTGGAATTCTCTCCATCCCACAAACTAACCCCAACAAATGCCTTCTCATCTTTCAAGACCTGTATTTCAAGTCATCTTCCTAACGCCACATTGTTTCCCTCTCTCCTTCCCCTCCCTCCCTCTTCCTCTCTCCCACTTCCTTCCCCCACTTCCTTCCTCTGTTCTTCTTTAATTTTCATAAATCAAGCCAGTTGTTACCATGATACTCCATGAAAATCTCCATGTTAGCACAGTACTGTAAGTGTGTGTGTGTGAGTATGGGTGTGTTCATGTGCACAGTGAGGCATGCGATATTCAGTTACATGTCTATCTATGTCACCAGGTGGTAACCTCCACGAGGGCAGAGATGTTTCTCACATAGCATATTTTTTCAGCTCAATATTTTCTTGAAAGATATTTTCAGTTCATTTAATGTGTTGCAATATCTTTGTGTGTTCATGTTTTTCTAAAACAGAACAGTAAAAGCTTAACACATTATTTTATAAGAATGTCTCATTGCCCAAGAAAAAAAAATACTGGAAGAGAAAATGTATTTCTTACATTAGTTTTCTCAGGGAGAATACAAGTTCTCTTCCTTCACTAATGGTCTTTAAATCACGGTTTGAGTGGGGTTACTAACCTGACCTCTGCCTATGGACTTAAGATCCCTCCTTGCCTTGTAATTTTAATGCTTAAAAGAACATGTGAAAATTCAAACAAAAATTTATACTTCAGCCTTGTGAAGAGTAAAAAAAATAAGATACCTACAAATTACGGAAAATGCAATCTCTATCTTTTAAGTGCTTTTTGGAAGCTCTGCATAAATTATATCAAGAATATCTCATTGGGTTTACCAAAATTGAGAAGACTCTCTTTCTAATTTTCCAGCTCTCTTGCCCCGCTCATTGAACATAAGCACCTATCAAAGGCAACATGTGTTCACCTTCATTAATTTATGTTCACAATAACTCCACAAACATAGGTTACTAGTTTATCCATTTTACAAATGAGGAAACGGAGGCACAGAGAAGTTAAGTAACTTGCCGAAGGTTAATTCCCAGTGGGTAGCAAAACTTGGATATGAGCCAGTTCTGACATCACAGTCCATATACTTAGCCGCTACACTGCTCTTCCCCATGTCAATGCTTCTTTTCACTACAGCCTTTGGGCCCAAGAAGAGAGAATGGGAATAGAAAGCACACCATACCCTTCACAGCTTATCCTTCCCGTCCTCCAGGGATGAAATGTGCCAATGAAGAAATGGCATTACTGCTATAAAGCAATCATTAGGGTCCTTCTGCTGACCAAGGAAGATCTAAGAGTGATGTAGTTGGAAAGCAAAGAAAATAATATTTGCACGTATTTACAACCTACCTTTCCCATAAAGGATTTAAGGTGTTTCACTAAGATATGTGCGTTACTGACAGATAAAGTAAATTAAAATAGGTAAAAAGCAAAGCAAAGGGAAAGTTGGGATAGAACAGTACAGTGAGTACGCACAACACAGGTTATGGATGTATAGAAACTTGCCAATAACAAGCCTGACATTTGGCTCTAAGCTACATAGCAGCCAATAAAAACAGAGAAATGAGACTATACAATTGATTTTTTTACAAAATACAAACAAAGCGGTTGCTTAGGTGAAGCCTAGATATTTCTGGTACTAATAACAGAGAGAAATTACTTCTGTGGTCTTTCAGAAAGGACACTCTGTAATATACTAAACAACATCTTACACCATGCCCGGAGTACCAGAGTATGTACAAAAACAAATGTCAAAAATTGCTTTTCACAATATTCCCTCCAAAATAAGCATAATTCATAAGAAAAACAGGGCACAAGACTCTTGTCTTTCCAGAAATAGAACCATTCTTTTATATCTCCTGGAGAAGTGGCTTAGTATAATCTGATACAGACTGCCTTGGATTTGAATCTTGGCTTTGTCACTTACTAGCTGTGTAAGTAAGTGACAAAACTCTTACTTACAAAACTCTAAACCTCTCTGGGCCCCAGATTTATCATTGATAAAATGGAGAAAATGATAACTATCTATATGGTTGCATGAGTCTTTAGTCACTATATGTAAAGTGCTTACGATAGTGTTTGGTACACAATAAGCACTATAGACGTCTTTGCTATTATATTTATTACTCAATAATTAAATTTATTTTTCAAATTCCATCCTCCAAGGTAACAGAAACTTAAATTTAATCAATTCAGGGTTCCATGTAGGTCCCAGTGGTGCATATGTGTGACGGGGCATTGGGGAGGAGTAGGAAGAGTTGGGGAGAAGGCATCTCACCCATAGTGCCATCCTCCATAGCATTCCTTTGGATTTCCTCTTTCTTCTGGTTCCAAGGTCTTGGTCCAAACAGGTGAATGTTTCCAACTACCTCGTAGTGTATATGGAGATCTTCATGCTTTTCTCATAGTGTGATGGGATCAGGAAACAGAGAGGCTGCCTTAGGCCCGTCTTTCTCTAGGTCCTACTGACTTTCCGGCCCTACCTAGGAAAAGGAACACAGCTCCCATCTGCATCTGATATCCTACTAATTAACTCATGGGACTGAATGAATAAGGGAAGGAGTGATTCACTCTCTTCTTAGAGACTGCCCTTTGGTCACTCATCACTTCTCTACCGTCTGCAAAAGTCTCATTTTATCTTGGGGGACAAAGTTGAAGAAAGCTACTTGGGCCATCATATCTTCACAAAGTCATCTATGCCTAAGTCTTGGCTTTTACAACTCAAAAAAAAAAAAAAAAGACCTGACATCTCCTGTGTTCTCTCTGTCTTTTCTGATGTGTGACAATAAGCGTGGAAGGCTGACAAAAAGGAGGAGGTGTCAAGATGTCCCCAGGATTGTGAATGGATGGGGTAAGTGAGAGCTGGCTAATATTTCCCAATATTTCTTACCAAAGAAAATTAACATCGTTGCTGGTCATATTTTAGTTAATGCAATTTTGTAGTGGTCCAGTGCAATGAGGTCCATATTTGACATTTTCTTTACTTCATATCAACCTCTAGGCAGATTTAAACAATTTTTAACCTCACTGGATGATATGTTTTTACTGATTTTAGAGAAGAAGGAAGAAGAGGAGGAGGAGGGCAGAGAGAGAGAAACATCTATGAGAGAAACAATGATCGGTTGCCTCCCGTAAGCATCCAAACCGGGTTATTGAACTCGCAATGCAGGTATGTGCCCTGACCAGGAAAGGGAAGACACTCCAACCGACTGAACCACACTGGCCAGGGCCAGGCAGATTTTAAAGAAGACAGAAGGGGTAGCAGATTGAAGAGAAGAGCCCACTGACTGAACAGCAGTTTTTGAAAATTAGATAATACACTGGTTACTGATACTTAGCTTTTTCAAAATTCTAAGGAGTAAACACAACTCCTGGGGATGGCTGATGCATCAGGAGCTCCAAATGATCATTTCAATTTTCAACTCAAGCTATTTTTTTAAACTGTAAACAAGGCTAAAATCACACGCAGCAATTTATATGAGTAACAATTTTCACACAACCAACAACACTAAGACTGAGATACAATAGGTAACGTATGTCACATGTTGCTCACTAATAAACTTGGAATAAACTATGCAAAGGTCCTCAATGATCCAGTTCTTTCGCACCTACATTTTGGATGTGAGAAAACCATGACTGAAGGGTTATTTGAGGTCACATTTCTTCCTTTTAATATAAACACAGTCAAATACAAGAATAAAAAAAAATCCACATCAGGTCAGATATATTTGTCATTCCACCTAGAATTCTGCTGATTGAAAGTCACGATAACCTATTTCATTCTGTAATTCTGTATGGTTTCTACCACTTTATTAAAAAGGCTTCTAAAGTAAACTCAACAAGCACCTCAAGAATTTGTAAATTCCTCCACCTCTTAGAATCCTGTCTATTCTTTAAGGCTCAGTCCAAGCTCAACCTCAGGTCATGAAGCCTTTCCTAAATAATACAGACTACCTTCATTACTCTTTTCTAACCATCTATTTCCCTTTTTCATCAGATACCTGTCCATTTACGTAGCTATTTATTCCTAATAATATAATTTTTTTTATAATTTCCATAAAGCTATTAGATTCCACAATGTCTTTTACTATAATCTATACCTTTTATGTTCTTCTCTTCATCATCATCACCACCATGATCAAAGCTCACCCATAACTTGTATTGAAAATACAACAAAATATTGTATTAGACATATAGGATCAACTGTATTTTGCAATCTAAACATAAACATTTTCTAATCCCTTTCAGATTACCTAATAATTATCTGATGATTATTTTAAAAGTTAAGTACTCTCTAGTGTGCATTATATGCATAGAGAGATAGTATAGGCAAATTATTCTACTGACCAGAGGAAAAGAATAAAATAATAATGTTGTTAACTATTTAAAATAGTAGAGGTAACAGATGCATCAAACCTGTAGTTATTCAAAATATAATCTTATAAAAACTCCAAGAGTCTCCAAATACCTTACCTTATGGAAAGTCAGGAGCAGCTGTTTCCAGACAAAAAAAGGTTTGAGTCTTGAATGCATTCTTTGCAGTGACTCTTTCAGTGGTGGCTTGTTAGTCCCTTATATTGACATATTTGAATTTATGGCAAACTCCTTAACAGAAAGACTAACAATCAATAGAGAGAATGGAACTCCTACTTATAGGTTATATCATGTCAACGATTTAGTGTTTTAAAAACAGTCTATGGAAATATAGAGTGATACTCTCAGTCAAACAAATTACAATTATGCATACATTTGAAGTTCTAGTTTTTCTCTAGAACTCAAACTATCATTGCCTTGCAGAGACATTCTCTGGAGAAAATATTGGCATAAATGTAAAAAGCAAACACAACATTTAATTTTAACACACTCTACAGTCTTTAGGCTCTTAATGCTGTCAAATGATCTTCAGTCAAAGACCATTTGGGACTTACCTGTTGTAGATCAAATATGGGTTTACTGATTCACTGCAATGTGGCATGTCAACGAATGCGTTAGAAGTAACTTAAAGGATCTGCACTTGTGTTAAGCATTTGGGAGAAAGTTTTAAGAAAAGCAGGTCTTTGCTCTGGATTGGATGCTGTCAGGAAGCAGAAATCATTCTATGACAGGATATCTTAAATTTTTTTATCTAGAAAGTAAGAAGAATGGAGTGAAGTTAAAGCTGAGAATAGTTTTTAAAAGGTAGTAGATGGGGAATATTGGATCAGTCTTTGATCTTCAGAAAGTTCATGTCTTTGCCTGAATTCAGGTATGAGTACGGAGTGCTCTTATTTTGTCTAATCCACCGTGATCACAGAAGGTCCTTGCCTAACGTCAATGGTCTATGAAATATTCAGCAGGAGAGCACCATGTCCTAACTGTATGCCATGTCCTCTCCGATATCAGCGACTGCTTTTCTCTTTCTCAATTTATGAAGGATGAGTATAAAGTGGGTGAGGTCATCATTTCCATAGAATAAAAGATAGTTACAAACAGGAAGACAACTCCACTTTACTCCACTTATAGCTTTATTGGAAGCTATAAGCTGGGTCTTGTATATTTTTGGCATCACTCTGTGTGTTAGAGACATAGCAAATATTCAATAACTGTTTCAACTAACTCACGTCTTCCTTCAACCAATAATGAATGGGTTTCAACTACAGAAAATCCCTGCCAGAATCTGTGAGTGGAGTAGCAAAGATTCAATCTCATTGTTATAAAGCTAATGAGATAACAATGGGGACCAGGTGGAGATTGAAAGCTATTCTACATTCACATTATGTCTGAATTCCTATGTCAGGGAGCACTCTGTGATGGGTGTCTGCTGTCTGTGCGGCACTGATAGTTAGGTACACAATAATGAGGAACATCAAGTCCCCGTCCTTGAGAGCTTGCTGCCCTGTGATAGAGTTTTATTTTCTCATTCTTCATCTTACACAGTGAAATAGAATCATATCACTGTATCAGTTAGTCAAAGAAGAAAATTAATTCTGGCCTACACCATATGTTTATGGCCAACTTTGATCCTTACCACAATCAATACAAAATGTTCATTAAATTTTGGCCACTGCTTTGATGGCTCACTGGAAAGTTTTAAATAATTTCTCTAAAGTCCACAAGCATCTCACACAAATTTAAGAGTGGAGGGATTCTAATTGCATTCCCAATAATGAAGAGGTATTTTCTTTTTTATGCTGTCATTGGGAATTTATTTTATAATTTGATGTACATATACTGCTATATAGATATAAAATTAAGCTTTAGAAATCACACTGGAATAAAAAAAAAACCGTAATTAAATTACACCACTAAGTCAAACTGGCCAAATGTGGAAATAAAAAGTTATTAAAAAAATTAATATGAAAGTTTTTTGAAATTTTAACTGTTTACATTCAATTTTAAAAGCATAAAGTGAAGGGTATTTTAATTTGGGTGATGAACACACAATGAAATATACAGATAATATATTATAGAATTGTACACTTGAAACCTATATAATTTTATTAAACCAATGGCACCCCAATAACTTTGAAAAAGCATTATAAAATTTAAAAAATATATAAAGTAGTCCCAGATTCTTTTTTTCATAGGGAAATAATATAATTATTGACCAAACAGGTCATATATGTTCCTATCTATCCATCCACCTATGTCAATCTCTCCTTAGTAAAATTAAGCCTTCCTAAATAAAATGTCTTGAACTCTCTTAGTTTTAAGGGAACTAAAATAGTACCATATTCAGGAATATCTTCTTTTCTGTCTCTTTATTTCATTCATTAATATTTATAAAGACTACCACGCTCCCCTAGAAACATATGTACTAAATAAAACATATATTAAATAAAACTTTCCCAATAGCTTTCGCTTCCATAATGATGATGCTCTTTTAAAAAAAAATTTTTTTGCCACTATTGATTTTAGAAAGAGAGGAAGTGAGAGGGAGAAAGAGAAACATCAATTGGCCGCCTCCTGCATGCCCCCCACTGGGGATCAGGCACACAACCTGGGCATGTGTCCTGACTGGGAATCGAACCGGTGATCACTTTGTGCATGGGTCGACACTCATCCACTGAGCCACACAGGCCGGACTCATGGTGCTCTTGTAGTTCCATTTTTTAAATGCATATACTCACATTACCGAGCCTTGTCTGCTACTTATTCATTCACTCACAAAGTAAATATTTACTAAGTGTCCTCCAGCTATTTGTAAGAAATTATGTAGAACACAGTAATTAAAACAAAACAAAACACAGTGTCTCCTCTTAAGGAGTTTGCACTCTAGGAGGAGAGATTAAGACATGTACACAAAATTTAAAAGAAAGGAGTAAACAGTAGTTATCATTGGAGATAGGGTCACAATCTTCTGCGAGTTCAGACTTGAGAGAGATGGCTCTAGGCAGGAAATACAATGGGAGTTCTCACTCAAAAAGGACGTATCTTTACTATGCATTAAAGTATAGGATTACAGACAGAGATTGGGGACATCTACTGGGTTCCTTGGGGACCCACACCTCCCTAATTCTCAGTTCACCACCAGTTCTTCACATTCATTATCATCAAGTTTCCTTTGACCCTGATTTGTGCAGCTCACCTTTCAACTCCAAATGCAAGGTTCTTTGATGTAATTTTATTAATTTCATCTGTCTATTCATTCAATACTCCAGATGACAGAAATACTTTTTAGTAAAAAAAAAAAAAAGTATTATATTGCCATATAATATGCACTGTGGCAATAATTTTGAATCATAATTTTGTTTTTTACATCCATCCTAGAAGTTATCTTCCCTGGCTTCCCACAACTGCAAAATTTGGTAAGCAACGTTTTTACGCACTCATCCAAGGTTAACAAAGGCACATCAAACACTTTCCAAGGTTCAAATTTCAAGGAAATCAAACTGTGGTTAAGAGGGGGCATGCATAGTTTAAAGTGCACATTAAAGAATTTATGTCAAAGATGTCTAGATATCTATCCATCCATTCATTACTTTTTTCCATTCAAAAAATTTCTCTAAAGTACCCATTATGTGTCAGGTACTCTTTTAGGACTGACAAAGCCCCTGCTCTCCATGGGTTTATACTGTAGCGCAGTGGTTCTCAACCCTTCTAATGCCAGGACCCTTTAAAACAGTTCCTCATGTTGTATGTGGGCGTATCTGCATGTGGGCGGACCTGCCTAGAGACTGATAGAGGAGCAGTTTCTCGGTTCCTAAGACCATCGGAAATCTGTGTTTTCCGATGGTCTTAGGCGACCCCTGTGAAAGGGTAGTTCGACCCCCAGGTTGAGAACCGCTGCTCTAGCAGGTAGTAAAAATGAGCAGAGAAAATAAACCAAGCAACAAATGATTAAGAAACTACGTAAACAGTCCAGGTGGTGTGACTCAGTGGTTGAGCATCGACCCATGCACCAAGAGGTCGCCGGTTTGATTCCCGGTCAGGACACATGCCCAGGTTATGGGCCAATCGATGTTCTCTCACATCGGTGTTTCTATCTCTCTCTCCCTCTCCTTTCCTCTCTAAAATCAATAAAGAAAAAAATAAAGAACTACATAAACAAATAAAATTATAGTTATAAACAATAATGTCACAAGTGCTGTGGACATAACCAAAATAAGGCAATGAGCTACTGTGACAGGGTGCCTAATTTATTTGAGAAGTCAGGAAGCTATCTTTGAAGGAGGTAACATTTCAAATGGGACCTAAGTAAAAAGAAGGAACAACCATACAATGATGGAGGGGAAGAGTGCTCAAAGTAGAAAGCAAAGCCCTATCATGGAAATAAATGTGGCATGTTGAAGAAACAGCAACACAGCTGGGGTATGGAGATAAGGGGACAGTGGTACAAAATTAGGGCAGAGAGGTAAGAAGGAGGTTCCAAAACCAGGGCAAATAATATAGATTTTATCCTAACTGCAATTGGCAAATTTTAAGCAGGTGAGTGACATGATATGAATTATGCTTTAAAAGAATACTCTGGCTCCTATACACAGAACGGATTTTAAGGGAGTAAGAGTAAACTTCAGAGAGACCATGTCAGGCAGCAATAATCCAGGCAAGGGAGGGTGATGACCTGGACTGAGGTGGAAAGAAAGGGATGAATTCAGAAGACATTTTAGAGGTTGGGTTGACCAGACTTATTTTGGATTGGATGTGAGAGGATGAGAGAAAGAGAACAATAAATGTTAACTACTAACTTTCTTAACATAAACCAACTACGTGTGCTGATAAAATTGACTGGGATAGATTTAGGTGGCAAATGACAAAGAGCTGTTCTTAGGACACATTAAATTCAAGATGTCTATTTGATATCCATGAGAAGCTTGAAAGTAGAGAGGTGAAAACATGAGCTTGAAGTTCCAGGGAGAAGTCAGATCTGGAAACAAAAATCAGAGCCTTGATATACATATGGTATTTAAAGCTATAGGACTAAAAGATTATCAACTGGAAAGAAAATAAAGCCTTATAAGAGAAAATGATATCAGGAGAAGGTCTTGGAGACCTCTGATGCTTAGATATCAAGCAGAGGAGAAACTAATCAAGGAAACTGAGAAGGACAAGCCAATCAATTAGGGTGAAACCCAGGAGAGTGTGATATTAGCAAAGTCAAGAGAAGAAAGTGCTTTGAGAAGGAGGGAGTAATCACTGTTGTTGAGTGATGTCAAGAGTTAAGAAGAAAAGTGAAGATTGGACTGGACTATGTAAAGGTCACTGAACAGCAGGTAGCTCAATTCTGACAAAAGGAATCCTCACTGGGATGGAGTTGACCAGCCGGAAGGAGATGAAAGAATGAAAACAAGACTAGAGACAACAATTTCAAGATCTTCTGCCATTAGTAGGGCAGAGAAGTGGAGCAGTGTGTGGAATCATGAGAGGATTTTGTGGTTGATGATGATAAAATATATTTTTATTCATAGAGGAATGATCTTGTTATAGAAGAAAGAACATATAAACTACAGGAGCAAAGTCTTGGACAAGATGGGAGTAGATTCCAGAAAGCAATAGAATCGTTGACCTCAAAAGTAATCTGGGGCTATAATTATGGGTCCATATTCTTCAGGCTGGTGCTTTTGAGCACATTAAAGAGACTGAGTGATATAATAAAAAATACTAATCTGCATACCAAGGCCTTATCTGCCTCTTTACAAACTCCCATCTATACTACCCTCCCAACAAGTGGAAGGGGCTCTAATCTGCTTGGTTATATTCCAGAACACTGAATCTGCCACAGTTACCAGTGGGTAGAATCACTGGTTATTCAAAGGTCATTTGAAGAGGTGTGGTTCTCTCCTTGGCTTCTTCCTTCTTTGTCGCTGCACCGTAAGAGACCACAGATGTTACCGATAGTAGTCTCCCACCTCTCTTTCTCATTTCCCTCCCTTTTCCTTTCCTGTTAAATCTTTCCTACAGATGGAACTCTCCAGGTGACTCTTATCCCTCTCTCTTCTTTATTCTCTCCTACACTTACCCCAGGGAAGTAGTAGGTAAGCCCAGGGCTTTTTCCATCAGTGGAGGCCCCTGTTAGATTTCTTTCCAGCAAATCCAACTAATAATAATAAAATACATCCAAACTTCTTGCCACAAAAATACTAGGAAAGATATCATGGAATACTTTATCAGAACACTTATGGACATACACAACGATGCTGGGGGGCGGGGGAGAGGTGGGATTTGGGAGGAGGGTGTCAATGGGGGGGAAGGAGAAACATCTGTAACAAAAATAAATTAATTTAAATTTTAAAAAAATCAAGTTACACTACATATGCCAGGAACAAAATCACAAAGGATTGATAGCCTGGGTTCTAGCAGGGAAGTCCCTGAGTAGTAGACACCTCCTTCTACCTATGGAAGTTTGAAGTTCTGAAGCAAAGAAACCGTCTTTACTCCCAGAAAGGTGAACCACTCTATACAGAATACTACTGGCAAATGCAGGATGATATCTTGCACTCTAATTCAGTTGTTAACTCGTTACCACTCTGGGTAGTCTCCCACCTCATACCACTGCTTCCTGGACTGCTAAGTTCCTGTGTTCCTGTGCCTGTACACTTGACCCAACCTTTGCTGTTTTCCCCATGACATCATCTGACTCTTTCATGAAAGAAAGAGAGAGAGAGAGAGAGAGAGAGAGAGAGAGAGAGAGAGAGAGAGAGAGAAAAGAAAGAAAGTTAGTTATCCTAGTTTAAAACTCATACTTAACTTGATAAAATTTCCCTGAGGTTGTGTAAAACCATTGTTAAGTAACTCTGAACCCATGAAGACTTTATTTAGGGAATTGTACATCTTTTACGAATAATTTTATCAACAAATAACATTGTAACATTCTCTTTATTAGAAAGTTGTGTGTGGATTTCTTGAGAGTTACAGCCATGTCATATTTCTGTCTACTTCCTCTAGGCTCCGCACACACAAAACTCTGCTTATTATTTAATTGAAAGAGACTGTATATGTCTCATGAACTAAAAGGCTCAAAAGAGAAAGAGAACTGACACACCACACTTAAAATTTCCATTTATATATTAAAGATAGCCAAACCCAGTATTTGAACAAGCTTTTATTTATTTTTTGCACCATCTCTAGTTCATTCTTTCCTTTATCATGACTTGCTACCCTCCCAGCCCAGGTGTTGGCTATACCAGTGATTAGATCAATGATGACCTTTCTGTGTGAAGACAGAGGTAAAGAAAATGCTTATTAAAAGTCTCTGCCTTTTGTATGTCATCAGTTAAGAGCTTTCCTTTCCCATCTGATAAAGGGACAATGTTCTCCTTTATCATTTTCTTGGGTCTAATGTATTTAAAAGAAAAAACATACAGTTTTCCTCTATTCTTTATTTCCTTTGTTTTGTTATAGTTGTTGCTTTTCTCTGACTTGAACACACAAATCAGGCACTAATTATCTGCAATTTCTTTTTGGTCAAATGATCTTCCATTTTTGTAGAATTTGTCATTTATATTTTCAAAGTACTGTACTTATCCACGTGAAACTTGTTTCTTCTACCTCTGTGGTATGTGATGATAATAATTATGGCACTGAAAGAGCCACTGTCCGGTGAAATCCAGACTACTCTTCATTAGATCCCTTTCAGAGACGACTTGAGATTGAAAGGGAAAAAAATGTCTTGGCACTTAAATGGAGGTTTAAGGAACAGAGAGGAAGGAAAATAAAATTAAAGAAAGGTAATAATGAATGGGCTTGGAATGCAAGGTCTGCCAAAAAGAGCTCAAAACAATTTCTAGGGGGAACCCGATAAGAAAGAATGTGGTGAAAATAGGCATGAGGGTTCAATGAATGGTTGGCTGAACTGAGGAAGTAGAAACTGAAATACGCATTTCTTTGACCCTTTGCAGACTGTCTGCTTTCATCTTAAGCAGATAAGCAAAAGACCCACAAGAACAGTATAGTGAGAACAGAAGACCAAGGCAATTTGCCATGAAGGGGTCTTCTGGCCACCAAGAATAGTGACGGACTTCTCATTTCCCAAGGGCTTGAAGATAAGGAACGTGAGCTGTAAAACCACGCTGGTCAGAGCACTCAGTGGCCTGAGGTGTATGAAGGGGAAGATGATCAATGGGTTTGGAATATTATGCCCATAGATCAACATTTTTCTCCCATTTTCCTCTACATTTTCTGAAGTCTTCTCTTTCTTTATACAGGGTTTAAAAGTACACTCTGTTTGGACCATAATGACCTTTTCTTTCTTCCAATTACACTACAATTCCTAGCATGTCACACTCTCAATGGATAAAATTTAGAAGAGCTTTCTTTTCCTACTTACTTTCTCTTCCTTCTACCTAACAATATTATGTCTAACCTAGCTCAAGAATATGTTTGATGATTTGCCAAATTCACTGCCCTTCAAGCAAATGTTGAGAAGAGTTTTCTGTCACTATTTGGCATACACTAATATGGACATATTTAAATTAACCTTAGAACACTATTATGAACATTCTATTCTAGTGTCTCCATCATAGTTATTCTGATCTTCGGATACTTGAGCATGTCAGAATTCTATCTACCTAAAAAGCTCATTTCACAATTACTGTTATTATAATTATTATTACTACTACTAGTACTATTATTTTTTTAGGTGCATCCATTTTTCTACTTTTTATTTGGTATATTTTGAACCTTCAAAAAGTTACAGTAGTAACATAATAAACATGCATACATCCTTCACCTAGAATTACAAATTGCTTATGTTTTGCCACATTTGCTTTATTTATCTTTTTTGGTAATAACAATATCACTGTTATCATTTTGCTGAACCATCTGAAAGTAAACTGCAAGTGTTATGGCGTGTTATCCTAAGTATTCAGTATGTATCCTCTAAAAGCAAGAACATTCTCTTACGCAGTCATAGTACATTTCACTCATTTCACTTACGGTTAATTAATGTTAATAGACACAACTATGTAATGTATAGTCCATATTCAAATTTTGCCAATTATCCTAATAATGCCCCTCAGAGCACTTTTTCTCCAGTTAACAATCTAATTTAGTATCATTTCATTCTTTTATAAGACAGTATCACCTTCCTAGCATAGCACACGCAAATAACCTATATTTTCATGTCATACCTTCAGCCATACCCAATAATTTAATATTCCTGTTCACTTACAGGCTTCCTATACTTGAATCTGTATAACCATTTGAGAGTTCTGTTGTCCTTCATGACCTTTTGATTACTATAAAGAATCTATGCTCTTAGAGGACCTCTAACCCAACTTACCCAGTTGATCTGGTTTCCTTCCTCTAAGGTTTACAAACCCTTCTTGAAGTCCCTTTCTGTTCTTGGATGTGGACAGTATAATTATCTCCATCTTCCATTATTACTAGAAAAGCACATTACAACCCAAGGAAGCCAAGTATGTAGGGTCTACTTAACCATCTAGATGTCCATGATCAGAAAGTACTAATCCCTGAAAAATCCAGCTCGTTGGATTCATACGGCAGAGAGTATTACTTAATTTCATATCTTCTTCTTCTTGCCATACGTCTTGTTTGACCAGCTTAGTATATGTCTTAGCAATATCATCATGTGTGGACACAGACTCACACACATACAAACAACATACTAAATAGAGGTGTAACATTTCTGGGGTTTCAGAAAGCTCACCCTAACATCTTGAATTCACAGGGTTCATGATTTGCAAAATGTACACCAAAGCAACATGCCTAAATAGCATCATAGTATCGGTTGTACCCAGGATATGAAAGACCCTTTCTTTAAAAAATTTTTCTTTATTCATTTTAGAGAGAGACGAAGGGAGAAGGAGAGAGAGAGAGAAACATCAAAGGGAAAGAACATCACCTGGCCACCTCCTGCATGCCCCTCACTGGGGATCGGGCCCACAACCTGGGCATGTGCCCTGACCGGGAATTGAACCGGCGACCTCTTGGTGCAGGGGTCGATGCTCAACCACTGAGCCATACCGGCTGGGCTGAAAGACACATTTATTATAGAGTGATGGCATCCTCAAAATCCCTTGTAAAGATGTTTCAGGACAACTGCTGCTCTGTGTACATATAGTGCAGCACATGTAATGAAAAGTTTCAGCTTTGGAGTTTAAAACTTGGGTTCAAATTCAAGATCTACACTTTACCACCAATGCGACACTGAACAAATCACTTCACCTTTCTCTCTTGGTTTCCTCATTTCTAAAATAGAAATCATAATCTATAGTTAAAACTATTCACATAAAAGCTTTCCAAGGTGCCAGGCACAGAGCAAGTCCTCAGTAAGTGCAGATGTAATGGGCTTGCTGTTGGCCTAGTTTTATTAATTCCACCAACTAGTGTCTGCTGAGAACCCTCCTGCTGTAATGGCCTCTATCTTTCTCAGGTTTCCACAAAGCTTTGTTTTATACAGTATAATGCAAATCACTAAAATAGAGCCCTGCCTCACTGAACATTATATCTAAAACATCATGTGTAAGGGTCCTGTGGCCCAACCTATCATTTGATGCTTTTCCCTTTACAGTATCTCTGAAGGATGATGAACTAAACACTGCTTGAACTCTTCCAAGATGGAAATTCATCAAATCACAATTGGAAACATCAGAATTCTTAGAAAAGTCATCCTGATTCTAAACTGATATTTACCTCCCTATAAAAATATCTCTCCACTAGAAAGAACAACTACCATGTACGAAGTACTTAGGTAACAAGCAATGTACACGCGTCATCTCTTGCAAACCTCTCACGGTATGCACAACGTCAGGAACAAGTTCTAGTATCCATCCCCTTACACGGCACCAGCTTTGCACTTGATTTACGTTGCACTGTCTGTCCTTTCAAGTTGTTTTTCAGTAGTTTACTGGGGCTTCATCTGAAAGGTGAATCAGGACTTTGAATCGGTACCTAAATTTCCTCTCACTTGTCGCCATACATTTTAACCACATTACTCTCAATTATTTCTCCAGATTTTATGCATAGTTGATGGATGCCAATACAATTCCAAAAGGAAATATGTAATAGCCACTATAAATCATAAACATCTGTACTATCATAACTGCATACTTATTATTTCAGTGTCTATTTGTGCCTTTCAGTGAAATTTCTAACATCATAATCCCATGACATCACCCTCACTCTCTCCACAGCCACGCACTGAGGCAATTTAGACAAACTTGACAACACAGGTCCTTTTCAGAAAGAAAAAAATCTTGGCTTATTGCATTGAAATGTTACAAATTATCCATCCAAACCACAGATCATAAACTTGACCCTATTCCACTTTCTTACTAGGACTGAAATAATTGATACAGACAGAACAAAGAGAAGATCCTTACAACCATAAAAATCACTTTGCTGCTACCAATATAACTGAATCCCACCTCTAATGGATTATGTAGCCAGGCCAGTCTCATAGTAACAGCTAGTAACTAACTGTCCATATGCTGGTGTTCAGTGGCCAAAGGTCCCATTTAATTAAGAAGATGGATTTATATGCACTAATAATTCAGGTTAAAGCTTTGAGACCACAGTATTACTCAAGCCAAAGAAAAATATCTTTTTAAACTACTACTTTTTTCTTACTGCATCTACCTCCCTTTTCTGTAAGACAGATACCTACTCAAAAGTATACTTATATCAGATATGCTTTAAAAATATAAAAACATAATACTATTCGGCACATGTTTATATAATTCACATCAGGATAATTGTCCATTTTAAAACAGACCCTCTTAACAAGGGAGGATTATTAATCTTGTGAAAACCTGATTTTTGAGATAAATCAACTTATCAGACATAGACACAGAAAAACATAGCCAGTTTGACTTAGCAGCAAAGTTATCTAGAAATAACTTAATGGGCCACATCATGTGCGGTTTTATATATTTTATTATTTGCTCTAGTCATAAATCATGACATGTATACCCCTGGCTAAAACATCTTCTGGGAATAAAGCTCCTTCATTACAAAGTTAATGTTGAAAAGTACTTTGTAAATCAAATGAAACCGAACCACTGAGGCTCCCAGCCACGCTCTTCAAAAAAGTTCCTAGGTCGAAGATCCACAGTGCCTCAAGCCAAAGAAAGATAACAGAAGTGACCAGTCCTAGACAATGCTGAGATGCATCTCTGTCCAGCAGCTTTTATATGCCAGACACTGGATGGCTTGTGCCAATATAACAGTACACCAGACACTTGTATTTAGCTTCCTTCCACTAAAACTCATCGACACAGACCACACCTATCACTCTCTTCACGTAGGGTGCCCCTGGTGTCTCCAGCTCTCTTTCTCTATCTCTGTATCCTATCAGAGCATAAGAAAATCTGACATCAGTCATTTATAGCCTCATGATTGGCCTACTAAAGACACTTTAATTAGTCCTGGCCAGTTTGGCTCAGCAGTTAGGGCATCGGCCCACGGACCAGAGAATCCGGGTTCGGTTTCTGCTAAGGACACATACCTCGGTTGCAGTTTGTCCTTGGCCCCGGTTGGGGTTGTGTGGGTGGCAACCACTCAATGTGTCTCTCTCACATCGATGTTTCTCTCTCTCTTCCTCCTTCTCTCCCTTCCTTCAGTTCTATCTGAAGATAAATGCAGGGATGTCCTCGGGTGAGGATAAAAAAAAAAGACACTTTAATTAGACATTCTGAAATTAGATATGTTCATCCAGCATTATCGGTCTAAGTTTTTCATCTCTGTCAATAGAATAAAAATAAAGGGCCCATCCAGCAGAGGCCAGAGGAAGGCCATTCCCGGAACTGTGGGTAATGAGAGTTACTACTGCCAATTTCTTCTTCAAGAATCCAGATCTGTGGCCCAAGTCCTGCATACTTCCTTTGCCCAGAAAGGTTTCCCTCCTTGCCAGAGCACACGTCCAGCCTCACTCCAACTTACTCATTTCAGCTTACTCATGTCTTCTCTCCCCTCCTTGCAATGTATGGAGAGTAGTGGTAAAAACTAGGAAAAAGGAAAATTATGCATCCCACATTTTTCCAGATAGGGCAAATGCAGTTCATTTTGATAATGGAAGTTGGGAGAAAAGGAACTGGGGAGGAAGGGAGCTGCCACAGTCTCATTTGCGTATTCAGGTTCATGATGAAGTTAAGTCAGGAATAAAATAAAGAAAAAACTTGTGCTCGTCCCATTTTCTTATTATAAATACCTAGTATGTAGAGTCAAGCATCAGTATTTTAATTTAACTTTTGAATGCCTATGACGTCTATGTTCATCTGATCAGGCTCAAAGTGATAAGAATATAGGGATCAGCAGGTAAAAATCACAGGGTGTTAGATTAATTTAGATAGTTTTAATAGTAAGTACTAGTAACCACAGCAATTGCCTCTCATCTTCTTAATTCTCCTTATCGTATGTTTATCCAACTTTCTTTCCTTGTAGAGATTCAATATAAAATACTCTCCTTATGTATGTCTATCCAACCTATCTTCCCTGTAGAGATTTAATATCTCTTCACAATATCTCTTTAATAAAGAATTAACTGCATTTGTAGAAACTAAACAAATGGTTATGTTAAAAGATGCCTCTCCAGTGATTCCTCAATCAGTATCTAGAAATCTTTACTCCTAGAGATGTCACTACCTAACAAGAAAACTATCCTAGATCAGAGATGGAAAGTCTAAGGGAGATAATTCGATATTACAGAGCCTGCCTGCTGACTGAATTATGTAAAGTGCCGTAACTTCCACACACAATTCAAAGACGACCGATGTCAATTCAGTCTTTTCACGCGTCAATATGTCATTCTGCATTCACAAGTATCATATGATTTCACGTATATGTAGACTGTAATAAACAAAATAAACTAACGAACAAAATAAAAAGACTCATGAACAGAGAACAGAAGAACAATTATTAGAGGGGAGGGGGGCTGGAGGGCTGGATGAAAAAGGTGAAGGGTTTAAACAAAACAAGACAAAACAAAACCATAAACTCACAGACACAGACAATAGTATGGTGATCAACAGAGGGAAAGAGTGTGGGGGGAGGTAAAAGAGGGTAAAGAGGGGACAAACGGTGATGGAAGGAGACGACTTTGGTGGTTAAACACACAATACAATATACAGATGATATATTATAGAACTGTACACCTGAAACCTATGTAATTTTATTAACCAATGACACCCCAGTAAATTCAATTTAAAAAAATTAGCATGGTCATTCATTTTAAGATACTACAGTATCAGATACAGAATAGGAGGCTTGGATTTTAACCACTAATCCATTAGCAGGAGTAAGTCATCTAAACAATAAGTTTATAAAGATGGGGCCAGTCTTATACCTAAGCTTTAACAGAGGCTGAAATGATTGCTGGTGTATTGTAAAATCATCAATCGTTATGGAAAACTAAATGGAGGGAGAAATTGAATCAAGTTGTTCTCCTGAAAATGTGCCTACATTTACAAATTCCCAAATGAAACTGAAGAGTCCCTGACTTGCTATGCAGTTAGAGGCCAGAGCCTGTGCAGCTGAGTAAGGTGTTTAGCTGAGTTCATCTGAAAAATTTAAGTCTGGGATTTCTAGGCCTCAAATCTAAAACCCTGCCTTTTATATCACCATTCCACAATCAAATGAGATTTCTAATATTAGCTGTGGGAAGAGTAGACTTGCAAATTGAAAAGCCAATGATCTCCCACTCATCTAGTACTGGATGGAAAATTACTGTCCTTTGAGTTATGAGATTACCAAAGTTCACATCGCAAACATGCCAAATGCCCTAATGCCTAATAAATAGCAGAGGGCAGGCCAGGGCCCTCCTTATGCCAGCACTCATGAACCAGGCTGGCCTCATCACAGGGAATACTAACAAGTTTAGAAAACTGGAAGCAAGTTGAGATAATAGGGCTCAAGACAGAAAAGTTTAGTGGGGAAGTGAAGAGCAAGGAGAGTGAGCCAAAGGATAGAGAAGGAAAGACTCAATAAGTCCACTAAGAGCAGTAATGATCGGTGCCTAGAAGGCCAAAGACCAAGGCGATGAAACACTGGACCTTCAGAGTTAGAGCTGGCTTCTAACTAATACACTAAGTGCATTGCCATGGAAATAGTTGCTGTCGAAATGAGCACAAAAAATTGTTTTTTAATAATTTGTAGATGTGAGGATTTTATAAGAGCTCTCACATTTGCTTTGGCCAATAGAACACATTTTTGTCAAGACTACAAAATCAAGTATCCAACTCTTTTGTAGTCTTGCATCATGGATATATACGTAAGTTTGGAGGTTAAAATTTCAGGCAGTTTATTCACAGTGAAATAGGGTTTCCAATCTCTTTAATGGACTCTGACACATTAGTTGAATCTCAGATCTTTACTAATTTATACTCAAGTGAGTACATATAAAATTTCCCTGAATCTATTTCTTTTCCCTGAACTTTTCTTCCTGATTATAATTTAAATAAAAAGTCCCATAATTAATTTTCAGAATGTAAATGTCTCACTTCTACTTGCCATGAATCATTTCTTAATTGCCCTACTCCCTGACCTAGTAATTATTGCTTGTCTGAATTACATTAGTTCTCCCCTCACCCAATCAACCAATCTGGACAATATGTCATAATATTATAAAATTTTACAATTATATATC
This sequence comes from Tadarida brasiliensis, assembly GCA_030848825.1. Classification (NCBI taxonomy): domain Eukaryota; kingdom Metazoa; phylum Chordata; class Mammalia; order Chiroptera; family Molossidae; genus Tadarida; species Tadarida brasiliensis. Next base: position 45,206,946 of record CM061272.1, on the reverse strand, counting down.
TTACAAACCAAAATGAAAAGCTATTTTTATAAATACACACAATTATGATTTTATGGATTACTTTATCTAGCAACCATCTACTCAACTGTTGAGTAAGAACATTCCAAATGGGTCTTAAAGCAGGAAAAACATGTTCTCATCGAGTAATACTATGACAATTGTGTTACTAAAACGCAGCTCGTATATATCAGGAAAGAAATGCACTTGAAGTGTCCCCAGCTTTTGAATAAATTGCATTCAAATAAAAATCTCCCTTCAGTATCAGAATTCTGGACTGAAGCAAAAGCCAGCGTGTAGGAATTGGTGTGACTGTGCCTAGCTTTTGTCCACAACAAATTCTCCTGTCCCTTTTTCTCTGAACAAATTTTTTTTTTTTTAAACTCAGTTTTCAAGAATATACAAGTGAACCAGAACCAGACAGGCTGTAAACCACACACTGAGCAATACCTACTCATCTTATTGAAATTAACTTTCCGAAAATTAGAGGAGAAAAAACAGTTTAGACAGCGCTCTTCCTCCTTCCTATGCTCTCAGAGCACATGGCCCACACGGCTCCTTAAATCCCTGTTCACTACAGCTGTCTCTCTCTTCCCTTCACTTGTAAATATCTCAGAAGCAGAAATTAGCTGTTATTTATTACTGGACCTTCCATAAAAGGTCAGCTCACGGCCGCACGGCAGAGAGGCGGCATGGCACGGTGGCAGCGCTGTGGCCGTGGGAGTAGAACAGAGCTGGGTTTGATCTCAGACACGTTCTTTATGCCCCCGAGACAAATTTGAAGTGTCGTTGTGAGGACAACATGAGATCATCTAAATTAAAGCATGTAGCACCATACCTGGTTCATGATGGGGGCCCCATAAATGTTAGTTTACTGAAAAAAAAAGTAAAGCTCAAAAAGAACACGTGACACAAATATTTTAAAACCAAATAATGGGGCAATGTTTCCACCTTATATCACCATAGCAAATGACCTTTTAAAATGTACATTTGCTCTGTGGTCACCCACAACGGACACATTTAAGTGTGTTCTATATATCTGACAAGCTGAACACACACACACACACACACACACACACACACACACACACACACCATTAAGACACCACTAGCATCATGGAAGAAATGGAGACAATAATAATTTAAAATTTGATTAAGGACCTAAAACTCTGAAAGACATACTAGGAAATAGTTTAGTAAATATGCAATATTCAAGATGCCTGATTTTCAAAGTTCTTGACCCATATAAATGTGATTGGAGATACACATTCATCCTTAAGCACTTAACCAAATCCCTTGACAAGGTAAGCAAGCAAGGGGGGGAAATACTGGCCAAGAGTTCTTTCTCCCACAATAGGTGTCTTAGCACCCTCCAAAGCTCTAAACAGAGCTGGCTGTCGTTGGAAACACTGATAGATAATAAAATCAACAGCTACACCAGAGGCACACAAAGCAAAACAAAACTTTTATTTGTGACTCCACACCTAGGGATCACCCTCCGCCTGACTTCCCACCCAAAGAACTCTGCACCAAAATTCTGGGAATCAATCAATAAAATGTATCAAATGTACCCTGAATGGCACAAAGATGCCAACATTACGAATGGGTTAATTAAGGCTGCTATTTCCTTATTTGGGCACACTCTGTCTTCCCCCGACATGTATGCACATAGACGGGAAGACCCTTTTGAGAAAATGAGCTATGTTTTACTTACACAGTATGCCTTCTTCACCCTCCAAGAGTCCAGCATTACGAAATGAATAGGCATTTAAAGAGTCAATACAATTAAAATAAATGAATATAATAAACAGAATGCAGCAACAAACATAGAATGCTAAAATCTGAGTCCTCCTAAATGAAAAGAAGAGCCTGCTGTCGTCACAGTATCTTGATATCACTAATAGTAATAACCCTCTAGGGCATTATAACTTTTCAGTAGGTATCAGACATAACACAAATTCGATACAATCAGTTAGATGTAAAATACAGACTTAGTAGCACCAATATAACGATCAGTTAGCCCAGATCCAGTATAATTATTGTCATTGCACAGTTTTATATAAGTTGAGAAGATATAGAAAAAAAATGTGATAGGGCAAAATCTACCTCTACCTAAATAAATGCTTGCCAATTAATTTTTTTTAATTTTTTCTTTATTGATATTAGACAGAGAGAAGAAAGGAGAGGGAGAGAGAAATAGAGACACTGATGAGAGAGAACATCCACTGGCTGCCTCCTGCATGCCTCCTGCATGCCCCCCACTGGGGATCAGGCCCACAACCTGGACATGTGCTCTGACCGGGAATCGAACCAGCAACCTCTTAGTACATGGGTCGACGCTCAACCACTGAGCCACACCAGCCTGGCGCCAATTAATATTTAATATGATTTTACTTCTAGATGCCTTGAGAGTTATAATTGAGTCTGAGATCTAAGCTATACTAAACTGACAAAGGCAAAAATTATCTTATGCACTCTACAATATACTGTAGGATTTCCAAAAATATTATTCACACACATTCATGTATATAGAATTTATTACAGTCAAGCCTGCAATTTCTAGAAAGCATTATTCTGAAAGTTCATTTTGCAAAAAGAATTTACGTAACTACAAAAGGTGATGTAATCTATATTTTAAGTGACATTAATTAATGATATTATTTATGTGATGTTTCTAGAGAGGTCAATATATGACCAGCACATATATGTAGCAAACCACAACAACTAAAGAATCTCAAGAAATGTTCAAATTATTTTTTAAAGTTCTGAATAATAATATACAACACCTTGCCACTTATTATTTAGCATCTAAATACATAAAAACAATGTCTTGGTACAGAGATTAACCTCTATCCATTAGGAAAACATCAGCCTGATCAAATTATTCAAATAAGCTGAATTTGACTCATTCTGCAGATAGTTTCCTGTACAATGAAAGAACACAGCCATGTGCCAAAATGAAACAAACTTAAGTGCCAAAATCAGGCCGAAAAATGACTGCTCTTCAGTTGCCATCGTTCCCTGCTAGGTTGGAAAGCCACGAAGCTGGGAAAGCACACATTTGTTCTCAGGAAAGGCTGTGGAATTTCCATTGCTCACCATAGCAAGCTGGCTCTTTTGTTTACATTTTAATCAGTTCAGAATACACTTTAGAATACAGATGAAAACTGTAAAATGACCAATACTAGAAAAATAATCTTGATTCAAATTGTCAATCTGCATTTTATGATGATGGATGAGAGATCGAAATCATTAGCTATAGCTTGTTCAATGGAAATGTGGAGGATGGGTCTGTCTGATAAGAAGAGCTGACCTCTGGGGTCCTATAGATGAGTAGCTCCGAAACCTCAGCATGCGTAAGGCTCACCTGAAGAGCTTGTTATGTATAGATTCCTGGGCTCCATCCACAGAAATTCTGGGTCAGCAGGTCTGGAGTGAAACCCACAAATCTGTTTTGCTAACCAGCTTCTAGGTGATGATGGCCTTGGTCCGTGGACCAACCACACTTTGAGCAAGGTAGCACTGCCATAGGCTGTCTCTGCTTCTGGGTTACCACCTCTGCGTTCTTGGACCCCATCACCATCCGGCTCTGGTCACAGCTAAGTCACATGAAAGAACCCTCCCAAAAGTTGCAAAATATTCATTAAAAAGGAACCTTGAAATCCTTTTCCAATACAGTTACTGAAACCAACCCCCTAAACGCTGATTTTCTACCTCAAGTTTTGTGACACACTAGGTTATCTCCAATTATCTCCAGGGGTGATATAACAGTTTCACAAAATTAATTTTAGTCCATTTTAATTGAACGAGGTTTACATCTGGAAAATGAATGTAAAATTTGTTGGTTGACGTGAAAGTAAAAAAACAGCTGAATCCATTAACTCTGCTCCTATAACCTAAAGCTCTTTGCTTCATTCTGTTAAATTCATTAAGGATTTTGCTTTTAACTTGGACCTTGGGCCTCATTCTAATAGAGTGGCAAAATGCTATGGTCAAGCTGTGGACTATTTATGGAAGGGTAATTACAAATATGTAAAGGCTCTGATGAACTTGTAACAGGCAGTGGCAGGGTGGCACCCCACTCCATGGCTGAGAAGACAGATGTCTTACCCGTCCCTTCTTTCACTAACATGTTCGCTCCAATATGAGTTATCGAGAACCAAAGTGATAGTTCATAAAAACGGATAATGCATCTCTATCTTCAGGCTACTGGTAACTATTTTGTGAAAGAACATGTTTTTCCAAAGTAGCAGAAATTCTCTCTAAAAACAAACATAAAACTTAATTTCCAAATCCTTGGGGTGGGGGAAGCTTCTTCTAAATGTATAAGAAATATTACTCAATATTCCCTGAATACCTTTTTGGAGTTAGTTCTGAATAGATTATGTACAGTTTGTTGGTAAAAGACAAACAAGACAGGAAATAAAATGCCCGCCCCCTGCTCACTTACCACAGTGCTATGAGATTTAAGGTTTATTAAAAAAAAGGCATAAGAACTCCTTTTTTTTTTTTTTCTGTCCTTAAAACGCTTACATTCTTCATAAGGAGACAAAGCTAATATATATGTAGGAAATAGAAAATAAATGTCAAAATGCTTGGCGCTGACTATTGCTTCAAAAGAAATATAAAAAGGAGTAATTACAGTGGATTAAAGGAATGCTGGAAAGCTTCTTGGAGGATGTGGGAATTCCACTAGACCTTTTCAATGTGAAAGGTCTCGATGATGAAGGGGAAGAGGCAGGGCATTACATGAACAAAGGCAAGAAGCAGGGATTTGAAGTGAATGTGTGTGTTGGGGGAGGAGCGCGGGAAGAGCTGGACGGGCTCCCTAGAGCAAAGGCTCATAGGGGCTGGAGAGTGAGTGAATAGTTTGGGAAAAGAAATTTAATGCAAATTATAGAAAGTCCTAAAACCAGGTCAGAAGAATCTGGACTTGATGAACTAGGTAATAGGGAGCCATAGCAGAGTGTAACCAATGACATGTTGTCAATTATTTTTGGAAAATGAAGCTGGTAGACTTGAGGGAGAAGAGATTACAAGAAGAATGAAGCAATAAAGTGGAAACAAAACCAATTTGACTCATTTCTAGAAAATACATGCAAGGGATATAAATGTATTGAATAAAGAAATAGGTAAAGCTAAAAACATTACAGTAATAAAATGGGGGGTGTAAACCAGAACAACTACAAAGAAAAAAAACACCTAAATATGGATAAGAAAATAAATCCCATCTTTTTTATCTCCCCACAAGTAGGAAGTTATTTCTGTGTGTGTGTGTGTTTCTTTCATAAACTAATTTATATGTATAGTTTGTGAGAAGGTCAATGTTCACAGCACCTAGCTTACAAGAAGTGTTAAGTCTGAAGGAGATGAAAAGCAAAATAAGTACTTATAGTTTCTTAGATCCACAGATCCTTTAATTTTACAAAAAAAAGGAAAGGAATGCAAAAATTCACTAAATGTGTGTAATGAATCAAATGAAACGGTGTCTAAATTTTATTTTCTACCAGTCAGTCATTTAATAAATATTTAATAAAGGCCAATCATGTACAAGGCTATGTGTTAGGTACAATGAAGAAGGCAAACACACCTAAAGTCAGCTGGTAACTCCTCCAAGCTCCCCAGCTACATAAGATTCTGCCCCGCCCTTCCAAAGCACTCATGAACTTGAAAACCAAGCACCTAGGGGAAATCATCACACTCTCCTGCACAATAGCAAAACTGCTTTTATTCTTTACCAGAGAAAGTCTAAATTATGGAATGACCAGAAAGGTAAAAGTCTCCTGCAAGTGGAAAGTGTAACCACTGTTTGTTACAATTCCCTTTCACAAAAACTCCCATGTAAGGAGTAGATCTTTTCTAGTTCAAAAAGATGTAATCAAACCAGGTGTTGATTAGCAAAGAGAAAGGAGGGAAAGAGGGAGACAGGGCATGCTTAATCTTTTCCCCACGTTATCCTTGCAATAAGAGAAGAACACTTTTTTGCCAGTTCATTAGAGAACCTGATGACATTTACATGTTCCAACACATACTCCATTTAAATTACTGCATTGTGATTATTATAATTAAGCTCCTACCTGATAGTTATAATATATGCTGAAATAAATGGCATTTCTTTATTTTATTTTGCAGTCTCCTAAACTGTATTGGTCGAAGTGCCTTTGGGCATATTCCCTACATGTACAAACCTAAGTGGCAAAGCACATAAATGAATGGGCTTGTGAGCAACCTCTCTTGTCATTTCTAGAAAAGTAAAAATAGGTAACTGTAACAACATCTATAAAATTTAGGTACTCACTAAGAAAACTGAAAATCAAGCTTGTTTGACAAAAGGCATAGTGAATGGAATTATTACTATAAAAATTTTATGTCTACTGCTCTATAGTGGCCCAACTTTTTTTTCAAGTTTGGAAATCTTCTAGATTTTAAATAAACAAAACTATTACCAATGTAAATAGATGGATTAAATAGTCAGAAAAGAAAATATAAAACAAATACCATAATACTAAAACAAAGAATTCTTGAAGATCAGTGCAGAACTCCTTAACACTGTCTGATATGAGAGTAAGCATGACAAATCTCTATTTAGTTTTCATCAGCTTAAAAAAAAAAAAAAAAAAAAGACTGCCCAATAGTGATTTCTAAAACCAAAGCTCTAAAGTCCTTGCAACAGTCTTTATTTTGCCAAATAAAAACAGCAATGATGCTAAAAACTGTGTTAATACAGAGAACGGGTTTTAAGTATTTTTTTCTTTATTGATTTTAGAGAGAGAGGAAGGGAGAGGGAGAAACAGATAGAAACACTGATGAGAGAGAACATCGACTGGCTGCCTTCTGCACACCCCCCACTGAGGATTTGGCCCACAACCTGGGCATGTTCCCTGACCTGGAATCAAACTGGCAACCTCTTGGTGCATGGTTTGATGCTCAACCACTGAGGCACACGGGCCAAGCATAAGAATAAGTTTTAAATGACTTCAGAATATCACTTTAAATCTCCCATCTTTTCAATGAGTATATTCCTATGTTAAAATACAGTGTTAATTTTTATATTAGGAAGTTACAATAAAGTAACATAACATTTGAATCTACAGACATTTAAGAACACTTAAAGTTTTATTTACCTATCATCCTAGTATGTGTAATGTTCCAAATTCAAAAGTTGCACACCTTCTCATTTTAATGTATGTGGTTTTGTAGTACAATTAAATGCATCAGGCAGAACATAATTAAGGAATGGAACAGTAGTATCTGTTTTATTCTCTTTGAACATGCAGATGTTAAATGATCATACCTCACCAGTACATGCCTACTGCAACTGTTTCACTTTCCAAATACTCAGGGTTTAAAACAGAGCAGACTGCACTTTTGATAACATCTGCTACAACAAATAACAAAAAAAAGAGTGTGAAGTCTGATGAATGTTTAAACAGAACATTTTTTTATGGATCAGCTAAATCTTTTCTGCTTTTTAATTAAAAGTAAAGAAAATGGAACTTAATTATCCTGTAAAGATTAGCTTGTGGGCATCTTCCTGTAAATTACTTCTAATTGAAAGCAAATTGTCAAGTGACATTCAAAATACTGTCCTTTAAAACACAGCTGTTCTACTGCTGATTTCAGTGCATTACAGTGTTTTCTTGTTACAATATGGCATATTTGAATATTTTAACAACTTCACTGGTTTTGTATAGATTTCCATTTAACATATCTTAATCACATTTCATCCTGTAAAAAAGTTAGCATCGTAAATGGTTTGCAGCATCTTGAACCAGCCCATCATGAGAGCTCTCCACCGAGGCTTACTTTTTTAGATTTGTTTGCTGAAAGGACCCCTGCATCTGGACAATAATGGTCCAGGAAGTGGGTGGTTATACTCGTTAGACAACTGTCACAACCCAACTCCTTATGATACTTCCATAATTAAGTCACAGTTTGATGCTTTAAATACAATATTAAAAGTTTAAATGAAATCGTATTAGAAACTGAAAACAATGTTTCAGTTTTATTTAGCACTTAATAAAAACTTCAGTCTTTTAAAAAAAATTTTAAATAAGCACCTAATGGTTAAGATGAAGACAGATAACACAGGAGTTTTAATGCAAGACTTTTGTATGTTTTATTGATTTTTTAGAGAGAGAGGGAGGGAGAGAGAGAGATAGAAACATCCATGCAAGAGAGAAACATCGATCGACTGCCTCCTGCACGTCCCCTACTGGGGATCGGGCCCACAACCCAGGCATGTGCCCTGACCAGGAATCAAACCACAACCTCTCAGTCCATGGGATGATGCTCAATCCACTGAGCTACACCAGCCAGGCAATGCAAGACTTTATAAAGACTGATAAGAAGCAAATAAGGAATACAAATGCATTAACCCACTAAAATATGTTTCTGCTTCTACCCACTAGCATAATGACCTGTCCACCAACTAGTGTTGATTGGTTACTATTTCTTACCACTGTAACTCAGCTCTGGAGATGTAGCGAGAAATAAAATCAACAGAGTCCCAACTCTAATGGAACTTACATGCCAAAGAGGGAGAAAAAAAAATAATCCTAGATAACTTCTGGTGTCAGGGACATTTCAGGTTCTTGAGCATTGTTTAAAACAATCCAACAAACAAATATTCCCCGTCTGCGTGGAGTACCTATTTCAGGTGATGATAAGTTCTTTGAAGAAAAAAAATCAAAGTAAGGTGACAACCAGTGATAAAGGAAGGATGGTCAGGATGGGTGACATATGAACATAGCCCAGAATGGATTTATGAGTGAGAGGGAGGCACCCACACTATGCAGCATGTCAGTACAGGAAGGAGTCCCTTCAGAAGAATGAGGAAAGGCGTCTGGGAAGAAGAATTTTGCAAGTCCAAGAAAATAGCTTGTAAAAGGCTAAAGTTAGGAAGGTAAGAGATTATTAACTATCATGTCTGACTATTTACATGTTTGCTTAGATAGTAACATGACTCAAACCACTAACCCAACTAATACCTACTTTATTTCCCCAAGTAAGAAAAGTATGTCCCCAAGCTGTATATTTAGCTCAAACCCTATGCAATGCATTCACCTCGTATTTCTATAACAATACACTAACGTTGCTCTCCAGAGTGAAATAATCTGTATGAGTTGCCCTAACTGTAACTGATTGGTCTAGATAAACTGGTAGGGTAGGTAGATAGGTAAGTAGATAGGTTTAAATGTTAACATTTAATTTCTTTTCAATAAGCAAAAATAACTCTATAATATTTAGTGCAGGAGTAAATCTTTACCACAACTTGGGCTCTGCTTTTCATGGCAATATTTGTGGGGACTAAGAAAAGATAACTAGAAAGCAAAATCCTGACTCTTACTCTCATCTGCTCAAGCATATCAGCATATCCAGAAAAATGAAAGGAAAAAGAAAAATGGTAAAATGGGAACTTTGGATGTTTTTAAAGTCCCATCAGCAGAACTGGAAAACACAATGCAAAAGGAGAAGTACTGCCTGGACTCGTTTACAAATTAAAGTCATGCTTTTCCTTGTCGTTGAAATGATGTGGGCTCATGTGTCGCCAATATCATAAATACCAGTAATTAACTTTAAGGAAATTCATTGATGGGGTTTTTAAAAACTATAAAAATTATTATATAAATTATAATCAATAGTGTTCCTATGTCAAAAATACACATTTTACAGCATATAATGAGAGACGTGTTAACAACAACAAAAAAAAGTTTCGGCTGTAATAAAGAACAAAAGCTTTTATTTGAGAAAAGGGGGGATTGCGATCTGGGGCACGGATTCAGGTAGCAAATTGTGCTCCAAAGGGAACAAAGAAAAAGGTTTTTATAAAGGGCAAACCGTCCAGCCGGTGTGGCTCAGTGGTTGAGTGTGGATCCATGCAGCAAGAGGTCACTGGATCGATTTCCAGTCAGGACACATGCCCAAGTTATGGGCCTGATTCCCAGTGGGGGGCATGCTGGAGGCAGCAAATCCATGTTCTCTCTCATCGATTTTTCTATCTCTCTCTCCCTCTCTCTTCCTTTCTCTCTAAAATCAGTAAAGGAAAAAAATAAATAAATAAAGGGCAAAACCATAGAGCTGTTCTCATTAAGGTCCTCCATGCAAATGAAGAGTGCTGGCTACGTCAGTCGGGATTGGTTAGGTAAACTATGTAAATGTAGGATGCTGGTTGTTGAAAGGATTGGTTCCTTTCAAGATGAAGAACGAAGATGGTCTGGTCACCATGATGGGGAGAAAGTAAAGTCCATATATGTCCATGCTGCAATCACTGACATAGGATGTTTGTTGTTTGGCCTTGAGTTCAGATTAGCAATGTGTTAGCAACTTAACAATGGTTCCCAAAAATCACACATGAGGCCCACACAGGCCCCAGCTCCTCAATGATCTCCTGACTCCATTTTAAGTGACTCTCTTAACAATGCTTATACTCCATTTCCTTTTTCTCCATTATCAGAAGCCAGCATATTTTAGCTAGGTATTTAAATGTCAGTTTATGAAGGAACATTTAAACCATCCAGCAATGCACAAAATCAGCATAAAACTCTCCATTGTGTTCTGGAGGCTTGGTCCCAAACTTGAGATGCATAAAGTTTAAGAGATTAGGAATCAGTAGCCCATAATTAAGTTCATCTTAAAAAGTCATTCTAAATTAATGGCTTTCTCACTTCAGCCTACATACAAGACACCTGACCAACTTGTTAAAACACAGATACCTGGGTCCCAAGCCCTCAGGACTTGGCATCAGTATGTCTGGATTAGAATTCAGGAACTTAACATTTCTAACAACCTCCCTAGGGGATGCTGAGACTGTTAGATGCTAGGGAAATGGTAACCATTTTGGCTATAATTTCTCCATTAATTAAATACTATATATTTTGCTTTTATATAAAATTTAACTATTTTATCCAAAGGGGAGAATGGTCCCCCATCTCTTTCATGGGAGTAATTTTGAATAACATACATTTTAAAGGAGACAAATATTTGGTTTGGGAAATAAAGAAAGATCGCTCCTATTAAATATTCCAGATTTAATTATTTACATGTCTAAGCAGCAATATTACCCATAAACCAAATTTAATCATTAAAAATGTGGGCACAATTTCACAGCAACCCAGATCCCAGTGAATGAATGTATACCTCAAGATTCTAGTTAAATGTGATGTACATTTCACAACACTGAAATAAGATGGAACATGGTGATTTTTATGTCAGGAAAAACATGACTCAATGCGTATCCTCCAAAAGTCACCAACAAATAAATGAATGAATGAACAAGTAAACAGTAGGTTAATACGCTAAAATATCCAATAAGGAAGAACTTACTCATTTGCTCAGTTCCCTCCAATTAGAATCTGTCTAGTTTTTTTCTTTGCTCTCCCACTACCTTGAGGAAGCCATCTTTGCCTTCTTCCTACCATAAACTTTCAATTTCTTCACCTTTCAGATCCAGGTTCAGTCAATACAAAGCCTTCCCGTCTACTCTATCCCTTTATTTATCTGACTATTTCTTCTCTGAACATTTTTACTACTGAAGTATTCCATCAGCGGTAGAGTGGAGCCGTTGTCCTCCAGCACGCAGGGTGAACATTCAATGAGGGTAGGGAGCTATGTCTCCATCCTTTTTCAAACCCACTCTGGCCCAGGAAATCACAGAGTACACCTGAACTGCTTCACCACTCCTAGACAGGCTGCCTGCCTTCAGCCTCCGTACAAATTACGACGTGATGACATACCTGCCTAAAAACCTATGCTGATATTGCAGAACCGATGAATTCTAGAATTCCTACGGACATAGGTAGGCACTGCAGAAGTCTAATGCCAAAGCTATCACTTTATTTTCTTATCCTTTCCTACTGTACCTTCTCCTCCTAAAAATGTAGACATCTAGTAATCCACTAATCTGGAAATGTATCCTTTCAGAAAAACCTAAAATAAGTAAATGGCTCTGTGCACTAGTTTAGTCATCGCAGTGTTAGTGATATAAATTGGAAAGTAACCAAACACCTTAAAATAGAATGTTTAGATAAATTATAGCAGATCAGCTGAGAGGCTACAGAGCAGAAATGTAAAATGAAAATCAATAAGACCATGTAGAAACACAAAACATTTCTTCTTATAATACAATATATTATGTCTATACTAGGATTACATATATAAATGTAAAAATATAGAAAACGAAAACAACCAGTGGTTTAGGATTGTCAGGCATATTTTTTGTTTACATTGTTTTTATTTTTAAAAATTGGGATCAGTACACATCAAATACAGACTTCTGCATCTTCTATGTCTCCACCTCTGGGTTATACAATGCATGCAATGAGCTTTACCACTTATAATGATGATGCAGACTTTCTACAAGGTCTTCAATTTTCATAAGTTTTGTTATGTTCACCTTAAAATAAACATAAACTATTCACTGAGAATTTCAGTAAATGTTGTAATAAAATAGAGTTTCTGGATAACCGTCAGTTAAGTTCAATTAATCAAAATACCCTATGGTTCATTCCAGGTTGTACCTTGCATTGTGTACAAGGATAACTCAGAGCAAATGGGTTTTCTTGTCACTTTCTTTGTTACAAGGTTTGTATACAATTACAAACCGCACTGCTCAGCCCTCAGAACTAAATATGAACTGAGCAGCTGAAGTCCAGGCCATTCCTTTGAAAAGGTACATCTTCCAGCTATTTTTCTTCCTTTTTATATTGTAATTTCATATGAATCTAACTACGAATAAATAAAAGCCAAAATAGCTCCATGACTGACTTATTCTCACTTCAAAATTCTGGTGTTTAAAAAAAAAAAAATCCAGTACCTAATCAGTTAATATTCATGCGTTCAAAGACTTTGCATGTCTACTAAATAATAGTAAACCTTAGAATGGGACAATTTCAACCCAGGCTCCTTGGGCTCATTTATCATCTTTTTCTGTAACCCCATAACAGTTCTTTTGGAACTGAGGAATAAGATAAATGAATCCCTGAGAAACAAATATTTACAAACCTTTTCAAATGCTTTTTAAGAAAGAAAACATGCCTTTATCTGTGTTGATCATATGTGAATTCACTGCACTGGATCACGTAGAGTGTGCTGTTCTACCTCATAATCATTTGCCAATAAAATCAACGAATTCCAGTTTTCAAACTTATAAATGAAATTCCAAAGCCCAGTTATCTCTTCACATAATTACAAAGCGAGATGCTGACTTCCTATTCTCAGATGGATTATCGAATATACGCATCATCTATCAATACCTTTCTTGGTTTACTCTTCTACAACCCCCATCCCCTGGCCCTCAAAAGGAAATGAAGAGGAGTTAAAATGCAAAAACCATCAATGGTAAATTCCAAACCCTGACTATCACGTGGTCATGGCACACATTAACCATTAATTTTCTTTTTCTTAACTGGAGTAAGAAATGTTTCTTCTACAGAAAACAATGAAGTATATGGGACACTGAATAATAAAAACAATAGCCTCGATTTTTCATTTCACTTTGCTTATACAGAAAAAGCCACAGAGAAACGCATCAACAATTTGACCGCAGCTCCCATGATGAAAATCTGATGTGTGTCACCAGATGAGACACCACTAAGATAACACAGAACCCCTCCCCTTAATTCCTGGAAAAGCAATTCCAATCATAAGATGGTAGATTATAAATCTTGACTTCTTATACAAATGACTTCATTATGTGTGTGTGTGTGTGTGTGTGTACATGTAAAGCATGAAATATTCAGCATTTTATAAATATAAATGATACTGTATTTTGTTGTGACTGTTTCCTTGGTCCTTAGTACATGATTATTCACCAATCCACAGACTATGAAATGACCTGTGAGTCTCAAACACCTAACCAACTGTATCAAGAAGGAACTGCTAGAACTTACTTCTATCAGATGATCCTGTCCCAACATTTTAAATATTTAAATACAACACTGAATTATACACATGCGTGTGCACACACACATGTTCTCAAAATTGGATAAGCGTATTTTAGAAAAGTAGTTCAGTAAGACCACTTTGAGGTCATTTATCAGGGTAGCCTGTGACTTAAACATAACAGTGTGCTTTTCTTTTCACTTGACCATTTTTGTTTTCTTTGTTATTATTTTTTAATATAGTAAACATGTCCCACGGCTGTAATATGTTTCCCCAATCCCAAAATGAATGATAAAGACAAGCTACTAATTTGAAATTGAAACACTTGAGTAAGCCGGAAGGGGATGAATCAGAAGCTGTAAGAGCATAATGGAATGGAAATTGCTCAAACTAACTGCAACAGGGCAAAGCACTCTGACATGTGCCTTGTCTCCGAATGAAGGTATGTCACTTACCACCTTCGGGATGGGTTGTGTCACTGCTGGCTCGGGATGCAGTTCACCCTCTGCTGTACCTGCTACGTACTCCAAACGTTAGAACCTTACCTCGTCATATTTGAAACGTAACCTCTCAGAGACAGGAGACACAGAACACTGCGAACTGAGGCCCTGTCTGAGTGTTCCCGCATCTCACATTGAATATGCATGTATTGTTCACAGTAAGGTGTATGGCTGTATCTTATTAAGGTGTATGGCTGTATCTTATTAACGGTATGTGATGAAATAACGTATTACAATAACTCTGTGAGACTAGACCAACTCTAAGCTAAATTTCACAAGCTCTGAGAAAATGAGGTTTTTATTGACATCAATGACTGGAAATTTTATGTTCCTTATAGTGTTCTGACTGACTATCAATAACTTGGGATTTTTAATGTTAAAAGAATAACTACACTTTGATTACTTAGAACGCTTTTTCAAAAGGATATATAAAGGACTTTCTGTAAGGCTTTCTATCTGAGGCCTAGGGTTTCCAGGGGATTTTATAGTATCTAAAATTGTTTAAAATTTCCAATAACATACATTCTCCAATAAGTGAACAAAAGGCCCCAGATTTAACCACCACAGCTCTTTATTTAAAGCTGTATCACACTCCTCTCATCCTGTATTACATTTCATTCTGTTACACATAGAGTTGAATCTGGTCTCCACAGATTTTAAGCCAAGTGAGATAGGAACTATGATTCAAAACTGACTGAAATATACTAAATGTTTATGGACCAGATCTATTAGTAGACATTTCAAGTACATGATTACATTTTTTAACAAATTTAACTTTTTATTTTTTTCTGATATTATAATAAAACATCTCCTGTCATGTCTGTATACATATTGTTAAACAGCTTTATTGAGATATAACTGATGTACCAAAAAACTATACATATTTAATGTATACAATTTGATGGATCTGGACATATGCACACGGCCACGGAAACCATCACCACAATCCAGGGAACAGACATCCATCATCTCCATCACTTCCTTGTATGGTGCTTGTTACTGGATCCCTACATTCTGCAGCAGAAATTTTTCCACTGATAAAATGGGGTAATTGAAAAAGCCCCCTAAACTTGGTCCAAATATGGCACTGTCAATTACAGAGTCACCCAGAACAATGTATCCAAAAAGGATTAACTGTACCTGTCCTACATAAAACAGGACAAAGGAGATAAATAATATAAACAAATTAAATTAAATGTATGCAAAATGCCGAACCGTCCCTAGCACATAGGAGGGCTCTCAAAAGTATTTTACCTTCTCCTGAAGTATTATCTCACATACACATAACTGTGTATCATTAATTCCCAGGGGATATTTTGAATAAAGGAAATAAATGTTTATCGCATTCCCCTCCTATTAAGTTCCCTAATTCCATATGTAACACTTAACACAAGTATGCCAAGAACTAAATCTATCCATTTATATACTTGTCTATACCATAACAGTAATTAATGTCTGTTTTTCTTTTCTTTTTTTAAGTTCCAGAGAAATCATTCAAATACTTGTCAATTTCAGGTACACTGTAGTTGCTCAGCAAATATTTGTTGAAAAAAGTCAAACTCTAAAATCAAAAGAAATAGAATATTTTGAAATATGGTACATAGGCATAGTAAAGGTGATTTTCAAGTAGAAGTGGGAAAAGATATAATAATACATTCTAGAAAATGATGAAATCACCAAGTCCCACTTGAGAGTTAGAAACAAGGCTTAAATATATAATTCATTTGGGGATCATTAACAAGGTTATAAAAGAACATCTGCACTTCCAATTTCTCTATTACACCCACCTCAACAACAAAGACACATGAAGGGAACTAGATCTGATCTGATATTCTTCCCTGCACTGGTTGTGTCTGGACAAGTTGGACAGCATTGTTTCCCCTTGAGCCAGGCTGCTCCGTAGGAGATATGAAAGGATCACCGGCTAGCTAGCCAAGCACATGGGGGAGCCTCCACACCCTTCAGGAAGCATGAGCTTTGCTAAATGGAAGAAATGATGCTATAGTATAAGGGAATTCACAGTCATGGCACATCTCCTAATAGTCTTATCTTTTTAATCATGAAACTTTTGGGGGGAAAAAATAACCCCAATAAGCTGCAGTTGTCAGCACAGAATCGGGCTGAACATGCCTGTTTTGCAAAACACAGAAATAAGAATAAAAATAAACTTTGGCAAAAAGCTGCAGAGCACTGAGATATTTGTAAAAGAGAGAAAAGGCTCCAGGTTGTCTGAAAGTATAATGTTTGGGAACCTATTATTGCTGACTGAGATAAAGTATTCTTTCATAGAGATTCCCAAAATTTATCTGCTAGCTTCACTTGATTTGATGTCAAAGTTATTTTCATCCCTAAAGCATAAAAATGTTTTGACATCTTCATATATACATTAGTTTCCTAATCAATAAGATGTATACAATAGCACAACCCTTTTACTGTTGCCATGGAAATAATATACACATATATTAGAATGCAACACAGTAATATGATCTTCTTAGATTTGAGGAATCATAGTCACTGTTGGTCTAAGTTTCTTATTATTTAAATTAATCATTTCTTATACAGTAATAAAAATGTTCATAAATGTAAAGTTGTATAAATATTGTTTTTATCAGTATTAATTACTTCTTAAAGTAGGTTTCTGAACCCATAATAAAGCCGATCAGATTCCCCCACTAAATTGTGCATAACTTGAGGTAAAGGACAATGGCTTATGCATCTTTCTTTCTGTGGCACTTAAAATCGTGCCACATGTAAAAGGAGCCCAGAGAAATTGATCCAGGTTTTACAAGTTCTGAAGCTTAAACAATTGGGTTCCTCTGGACGAAAATACAAAATTACAAATACAAAGTATGTATGAAAGTAAATATTTATTTAGCAAAAGAGAATCTCAGTAAATTGCAAATGTTAAAAATAAGAAATTTTCCAGCTCAACTTCGCCTTACCAAGTTCCCAACAACACTTGTGGCCATTCCAAAGAGGCAGAGGGCAAGTCAAGGAGGAAAGAATTAGCAGTCTTAATCACGTAGTTAAAATTTCTTAATTTTGAGAATTTTATAGAAATATTAAAGCAGCCCCGGCTGGTTTGGCTCAGCGGTTAGAGCATCAGCCTGTGGACCAATGAGTCGCGGGTTCAATTCTGGCCAAGGGCATGTACCTCGGTTGCAGTTCATCCCTGGCCCTGGTCGGGGTCATGCAGGAAGCAGCCAGTCGATGTGTCTCTCTCATGTCGATGTTTCTCTCTCTCTCTCTCTCTCTCTCTCTCTCTCTCTCTCTCTCTCTTCCCCTCTCTCTCCCTCCCATTCTGTCTGAAGATAAATGGGAAAACATATCCTCGGGTGAGGATAAAATATATATATATTAAAACACCTGAACATAGCATTTAAGGCCCTCTGAAGTCTTTAGAAAGGGCCTTGGATGGTGAGGGACCTGACCCTTATCTTGTTTCGCTTCCAGGAAAGTTAGTTGTTACTGATACAATAACAATGATGATGAGAAGGATTTGATAGGTATCAATTACAACAGCCCCCCTTATTCATGGGGACATGTTCCAAGACCCCCAGTAGATGCCTGAAACTGTGAAGAGTACTGAACCCTATACACATATACTATGTTTTTCCTATACATTCATACATACCTATGATAAAGTTTAATTTATAAATTAGGCAAGTAAGGGATTAACAACAATAAATAATAGTAAAATAAAATAATTATAATATACTGTAGTAAAAGTTATGTGAATGTGGTCTCTCTCTTAAAATGTCTGATAGAGTAACTGATCTGAGACCACAATGGCTACTCCAGGTGACCAGCAGGAGGGTGCTGCTAGAGCATGCTCTGGACAAAGGGGTGATTCACGTCCCGGGCAGGATGGAATGGAATAGCACACAATTTAAAACGTATGAATTGTTTATTTCTGGAATATTCAATATTTTTGGACTGCAGGTAACTGAAATCAAGGAAAATGAAACTTCAGATAAGGGAAACTACTCTAGATCCTTCTAGACTTGAACTAAAAGACTTCAAATATTCTAAGGGCCACTCTAGATTATGAAATCGCCCAGAAATCTACCCCTGCTTTGCCCCTTAACTCCTTAATCCCCATCACCCCTGCCTTCCAAGAATCTATTACATAACAAATCTATCAAGTGATTATCCAGGCAAACCTTTATGTGCATTCTTCCAGCTATAGGTGGCTTTCTACCTTTCAATGACAGCCATTCCATTTTGCACAACTCTAACTGCTCTACTGATACCGAGCCCAAATCTGCCCTCCATGGATAGAATGTGGACCCAGGGTGCCCTTTGAAATTATTTCTTCTGAGCTACAAAGAAAGCTGATACCTTTTCTACATGAGTTCCTCAGATATTTCAATATAGCTCTCATAAGAAACCTATGATTTTGTTTTCCTATTAAACAACCCCAATCCCTATAGCTACTGCCTGGCTGTTAACATCTCCAGACATACTTGGATTTAAGGAGGACAGGAACATTGACTGTAACACTCAAGATGTGACTGGCCAGTACACAGCACCACAGGACTCCTCATTAACTGTCTAACATTGCAATGTCTTCCAGACTGCAACTCCCATTGAGAACTCACAATTAACTGAAGCACCTATGAACTTTTAATTTGAGCAGCACATAAGGTTCATTATTAAATGTCACCAACAGTTTTAGGACACTATTCCAGCTTGCACAGAGTTTTGAAACTTGATCCTATTAATTCATGCTTCCCATTAAAAGACATAGTAAAACCCATTTTAAAAAATGACTCAAGATTTTCAGACATGTATTAAGCGTGTTCCTCTCCATCTTCAGTACTTGGGTCTATCTCCAGAAGATCAGTGATATATTTTTATTGGTTCATGTACCAGACCTGGCAGTTTCAGCATGAGAGGGAGAGATTGACAGAGATAACGAAGAAACACAGAGATACATTACTCCACATGCTGCAGTTTTCATATCAAGAAAAATAAAAAATAATTCATAACAACGAGTATGAAATTGATTGTTTCTCTTTCAAATAGAATCAACACAATTGCAATTGATAAAGAGAAAGCAAGTCTTTTTCTTTCCCCCTTGGCTTGTTTTCATTTTTTGGTGTTGTTATTAGTTTGAAGTAAATGTAAGAATTAACATTCCCTTTTAAGGGGTTCCTCAACCCTTTCCCCCTGGCTCTCTGAATCAGCTTATTTTCTTTAGATAAACAGGCAAGTCCAAAAGAAAACATTAATGCTCTCTTATTATTAAATATCTAAATGTCTCAAACATTTCTCTTAAATTCTGTTCTGAGTCTTTTTCTGTTTTCAAATTACCCAGCTGTACTCAGTTTTTTGCTTCCTTCTAGAGACAGATTTTTCCAGGGTTCGACTGTGCTACCTAATTCTTAGGTAATTTCTGAGAGAATATGACAATACCTGCTCTTACCTCTTCACCCCTTTAGGCTGAATCTGAATGAATGATTCAGAACACATCATCAACCTGACTTTCCTCAAAGGACACTTTGAGATTACAACCAACATATGTGGCAGAAAGGTTAACTTATCACTTAAATATAAAACATATCTCTTTATAATCTCCATATTCATGAATTAAAGTATCATTAAGTGTGGTGATGTCTTCAAAGAGTGCTGTCAACTCATCTATCCTTACTTGAGAAGACATTTATTAAAAATCTTCAGAAGCATAAAACCCTTCATGCATCCACAATGGGGAGGGGGGCATTTTGTTTTATTTGTTTTTCCCCCATGATCTCCCAGAGAAGAGGCTTACATTGACTGACACTGGCAATGCCCACACCATTTCACTGTGCCATCTCCAGATAACCAGTAAAGAAACTCTTCCCTCAAAAGCCCAATGAATCTTTTGCCTGGAGGGCAAAATTGTAATCTTTCAGAAAGTTCCCAATGCCTTTTGGTCCAAGGCACTCCCAAGGAGCTCCACAGGGTTCTGAGGTCACACGTGTCCACTTCCATTAAGCAATGATGCATGCTATGCAAAGCGGAATTAAAATTGAAATTAAAGTGGAATTAACATGGCTTCAAACCTAAAATTTTAACATCTGCTACTTCAACACTACAGTGATAGTGGTCGATAACAGAATTTCCACACGTTAACACTTATTCTAACTAGTCACAAATACCCAAAGGGGAAGGGATATAGATATAGATATATTATATAAAATGAGAAAATATCAACTTATCAACTGTTTTAATGTTACATACATTTATATAATATTTTATACTAGAAATTATCATAATATTGACACAATAATGTAATTATTAATGTGATTACATTAATCCTCATTTGTTGAAAATATTTATATAAATACCATGTAAATAAGTAACATATCTGAAAACTCATAAGGTATCGGACTGAGCTGCCTGAGAGCAATTATTATTTTAGGTGGAATCGTGTCTCTCTCCTAGAATGAAAGTCCCATGAGCGGATGTTCTGTATCTACATTATCCCTAGAACATAACTCCATTTCTTACATATTTCACCTCAAATAATTTGTTCAATAGTCTCATTTTTCCTGTATTTCACACCACTAAAAGAGGCACTATCTTTCAACTAGGCAGTTGAGGGATGGGGTGACTCATAGTCTTGGGTGACATTTGTCCCTTCGCCCTTGAGAGTAGTTCTCAACAATTTTACAAAGATAGATATTCATTTTACTGTTCATCAACAGCACCAAGTTTAAGAAATTTTTGTCTAACAGATCATTCTAAGGACCCCAACCATCACTCTTTGTCACATCACCCTACATGGTTTTCTTCCTAACACCCCAGTCTGCAATGACATTGCACTCCCTGTGTCACTGTTCTTGGTGCCTATTGCCCGCTTCTAGAACATACTTTTAGGAGAACAGAGAACTGACCCTCCAGCACGACTGACCTCCATACATAGGACAGTGCCCAGAGGACTCAGAAAAAGAAGACAATGCATATTTCTTCATAGAATAAACAAAACTACAAAATAAATGATACAAATTTTCTCCATCTGCAGCCTCCATCATTTGTAAGACAAAGTTTTTCAAAACAAGAAAAACTACTACAACATTACATAAATGTAAGGGTTTAAAAGCAAGCTATATTCTGATTTTAGAAATATTAAAATATGAATTCTAAAATCTAGAAATGTAGTTTGGTTGTATGGTCTCAAAATTAGTCAAGATTTATAATTGTCAGAATTTCTCACCAGCATGTGCTAGTAAAGGTCATCCTACTGTGTCATAAATCCCATGATTTGTAAGGAAATAAAACATTTTAGTTGCACTGGGCAAGGATCTGAGTGATGCCTTTCCAATTTTTCTTGGGCTTTTAAAATCACAGACATCAGCTATTGGCCTCAAAGGTTTTTAGATTAGGAAACGCCCCTGTAGTCACACTGCCCCATTTGACAGGTGAGAGTTAAGACCCAGAGGTTCGGGTATTGTTCTCCAGGTTATTTGAAAGGCTCCAGATATCTCTCACTGCCAGGTCTCCTTCACTTTTCTCAAGAACTCCCGGTTTTCTAAGGAAAGACACTGTGTACAGTGCATGGCACGTAAGAGGAGCTCAACAAATGTCAGTTTCCTTTAATCCTACATGAGGCTAAGTAAACAACACATTTAAATTTTCCAATCCTGTCATCGGTCTTGTCAGCTCTCTGGTTCTTTGAGATCTCCTTTGTGGCATCAGTTCTTACTCCATCAGAAATTGCATTGGGGGAAACCAAGAAGTTTCGAATGAGAATTTTGCTCCTTTAAAGCTCAAAGTGTGTTTTTGCACTGAAATCTTATTATTGTTGTTTTTAAAAAAGAAATAAAGACAAGAGAGGGAGAGAGGAAGGGAGGAAGGGAGAGAGCAAGAGAGACAGACAGACAGACATTGAATGTGTATGAGAGGTGTCAACCATTCAGTAACTCAGCAGGTTTGTCAAGCTCTAGATTTCATTTTAGTCCACATTGCAGAGTTCAACTCTGATCTAACTACTAGCATGATTTTTGGGCGTCTGTTTGCAGATGCAGTAGAGTTATCAATCCGAACAGACACACAATCCGGGTCCAATGTCACTTCTCCTCATTATGTTAATAGTTAATACATGCAAATGAAAACACTCTAGCAATTTGATTTCTTTGAAGATAGTTTGCATATTGTCTTAGCTATAATGACTGTACACTTCTCTGAGCCTCCATTTATGCAAGGCTAGTTTAGTTCATTTTTATCAGCTCAAGTTCATTTTGGCTCCTATTGGAATGTATGTGCATGTTTCGTTTTTACCTTTTGCCTAATTACCATTCAGGTACCATAAGCAGATTTTTCATGCTATTGGTGTTTTTCTTAATTAAGAAACAAATGAATTCTCCCTAGCAAAAAAGATGGAACAACAGAATAAGATGCCAGGGGCTGATGTTCTGTTTCTTAATTGAAGCAGTTCTATTGTTCAGTGTCGGTAGTGAGGGGGCAGAAATGTCATAAGTGTAGAATGTTAATAGTACAAAAATAACATAAAACTACTTTTAAAAATAAGGAAGGAATACAAAAAAAATGCTGTAAGAGCTTGGAAAACATAGATTTTTATCCACATATTAATTCTGACAGTAACAAAGTAGCTTCATTTACAAATCCCTCACACTTAGAAAGCCTGAGGTTCTAACCTCAGTCCTGAGAGATATGCCTGCCCTTCTCTGCTTGTCTAGTTAACTGTACCTTACTTCCCTACTTATTTGCTCTTCATCAATTAAGAAGGCACCCAGGGGAACAATTTGTTTCTTTAATTTGTGAATAAAACATTTCTCTTTTAATTGGCATTCTTTTTTCCCTACCCACAAGAAAATCTCTAGAAGTGTTACTACAACTGTAAAATAAGATGCATGCAAATTCATGGAGACAGCTTTTCCATTTCTGTCTCAGTGATGAACACTTGGGGGAATTAAGATTTTAGGAGAAAGTTGGGTTGTTACTCACTTCCATACCGATGGCACAAATTTAGAGTAATGAATGACACGTTTTTCTCGAAGCACTGAAATATTCTTTCACTCATGTTTTCTTTCTCTTCTCAGATGACTAAAATCCTACCTTATTATTTAGCTTTTTTTTAATGTGAAAATCTATGACTATATCTAAAATATGCTAATGACTAAATAAGAAGCATCATATAATGTGCTTTCTTAATAGAGAAAGAATATTATTTTTTAATGTCTCTAGGTATCTAAATTGCTAAGTTTCTATTGATATTGATAATGTTATATTTCCTACCATCAAGGTGTCTAAGTTATGTATAGGATATATCTAAGAACCATATAATATAAAGAAAAGAAAATTTAATGTATATAAATAAGAAATCTGTAAATGAAACATATACCTATGTAGTTTCTTCCTATGTGGAGAGAAAAAATAACTTACTCGCTTTATCGTAACTATCACTATATGCACAGTGACAGTGACCCTTATTAAAAACTCATTTTTTGCCCAGCCGGTGTGGCTCAGTGGCTGAGCATCGACCCATGCACCAAGAGGTCACTGGTTCAGTTCTCAGTCAGGACACATGCCCAGGTTGTGGGCCAAATCCCCAGTGGGGAGCATGCAGGAGGCGGCCAATCAGTGTTCTCTCTCATTGATGTTTCTATCTCTCCCTCTCCCTTCTTCTCTCTTAAAATCAATAAAGAGAAAGAAATTAAAAATAAATAAATAAAAACTAATTTTTTTATGATAATATGATATATCATGGAAAATATCTTTAGGTTGCTCTAGAGTATAATTCATGTGGTTTTTTTAAAAAAACTAAGTAAATAATCTTAATTGGAGATGATTTTTAAAACATTCTATCAAATACAGACAATATTTCATAAAGTCATCCCAATGAATGTAAACAGGACAATTTGAACAGAGTTCTTTATGGAAAAGAATGTCTCTAGAATATGAATTTTTAGCACACAAAATTCCATATGTACATAGAAGAAAAGATCATTTGTATAACTATTATAACCTTGAGAATCCATATTTGTGAAAATCATAAGAAAAATTTCAAAGAGCTGAAATAACTCACAAAATCTGAAATCCTATGAAACAATCAAGAAGTCCTTAATCTGACTGTTTTTCATTTCACTACTTTTACAAAACTGTGAACAATGATCAAAAATAGATTTCCATGTCTGTTTTATGTTCTAATAATATTAGAAGAGGGTCTGTTTAGTCCATTTAATGGAGTCACTCACATAATAATGAAATATTATATAATATTCAATTGAGTTGTTTTTGATCATGTAAACTATAAATAAGATCTGGGGCAATTCCTTTATTTTCCTCACTTTCTTGAGCTTCTATAATATTAGGATGATTTGAAAAAGGGAGAAAAGTAAAGAGTTTTGGAGCTTTGAGATATACAGATTTTTAATATACGAAGTGTACAATAGAACGAACATAATTTTTCTTCAAAGTGTTTCTAGAAACACATGATATTTTATTATTTCTTCAAATTCTTCAAGGAAAGAGACTAAAGATGTCCATTATCAATCTTAACCCAGTGGCAGGATGTTTAGGCAACACATTTTCCTACCCCTGCAGCAGTGTGAAGGTTGGTGTCTACCCCCTCCCCCGTCTCTGACTTGCTAACATGGTGTCCCTGCCAAATTCTTGGCATTGGAAGAGAGGGGGAAGAGGCCATACCATAACGTGTTGATAATGAGGAGATAGAAATAGCAAACCAGCTGGATTGTCCTAATAAAGTATGTCTGGGATTTAGAGACACAACAAGTATGTGTTCAGGTCATCCAAATGCATTTCAACCAACTGGTTACTCCAATGACCTTTTCAGATCCTCCACTCAGGAGCATCCTAAATGAATTCTGTGTATTAACTCCAGAACTGTCTCAGGGGGGAAAACAAAAACAAACAAGCAAAGCCCTTACTACTCACATTTTCTAGTAATCATTATTACACACAAGGCACCTTATGTTATTTAAAACCAAAAAAATTAGACAAAATGATCGGTAACAGATTTCATAACTTTCAAAACCATTTACTGGTCTAGAGTTATATACTATGTGTGATGAATATAGTATATTATACTATAAATATATTTTAAAAGCATTTTTCATTGCAGCTTGAAGTATTTTCTTCCTTGAGAAGAAAACTTTAAAAATTACTTTAAGGTTGTCTGAGCAAAAAGCTTCACTTATTTAGAATATTCAACATGATCTATCCTTTTACTCCAACTAGGAACAGTATTTACAAAAAGGAAATACTTCATTTAAACATTTATCCATTAAAATATGCAAACCAAAGGCCTTTAAACTTGGATACCAGGAGATATTTATCACTATAAAAGAACAATTTATTTACATGGATTTTACTTTAAAAAAATGCCAATAATAAAGAAAAGTATTTTACTAGTGTATGCCTGGTACTGTTCTAAGCTCTTTGCATGTGTTCATCCTCTTAATCCTCACAATAGCCCTTGTGTAAGTTTCTTTAATAACCTCTTTTTAAGAAATGGAGGAAACTGAGTCACAGAGTAAGTCACCTGCTCAAGGACAGGCAACAAGATAGCGGGAGAACTGGACCTGGAACCTTAGCGTAAGATTCCAAGGCTCTGAAACAGTAAACCATGTTCCCTCTCTAAAGACTGATTGTATACATCAGTTCCCTTCTAAGGAAAGAGGTTACCACATAGCTTTGTGCCACACATCACTCAAGTACCATCCCATGGGCAGCTATTGCACTTGGTGGCGTGAAGTTAATACGCACAGAAGTTCACCTACCTGCTCAGTTGCAAGTAGATAGCTTGAAAAGTTACTTAGAATACTCAGTCCTGTGGGCTAACACACCTCCGCAGGGTGGCTAAGGAGAGGCAGCCAATCATGTGACCAGGAAACACGGCATGGAGCATGCTACCTCATTCTGAAAATAGGTCCTAGTGACATGAAAAAATTCTAATGACTCCTCACCCTAGAAACGAATCAACCTAAAAATGTTATATAGTCTTCTGCGTAGAGGTATTTTTAACCAGATCATCTTCAATAATTTCTTCTCCTAGGCCTTGGTCTGAGTCTATTTTTAGTACCAACCACTAACTTTATCGTCACAAAAACCACTTGTGGCTTTTCAACACTTGACGGTTGGGACATCAGCAGGCCACATGGAAGCAGGGGGCTGGATCCATTTGGGGTTTGTTTTCCTCTTGCATCTCTGAGTCTTTAGGAATAGAATTCTTGACAACAACACATACCGCAAGAAGCCAAATTAAATTTCTTTTTCCAAACAAGTTCTCTATTTACGCAGTCACTGCTTACCACCACGGATTAGATGCATTTACTTCCATCTGACCATGCCACTCAGTAGCACCCAAACTGAACATGTAAAATGCAAAAATACAATAAAATCTTCAACCGCAGCGAGGTTTTCCGAATCCCTGAGAATGAACCAAATGGAACGGTCCTTTGGCTCCTACGTGCTGGGCTGAAAAGATGAAAAGACCCTAACAAACTTAGCAAGACGTATTACCTCTTGTAGACTTAGGTTCCTTCAAATGTAAGAAACAAATATTTGTTTTCAGATTGTAGTTTCTCTCAACTCCATAAATTTCTATCCTAATTTTGTGCATATGTCTTTAAAAGTATTTGACAAAAATTCAACATCGTTCATTTTCTCTTCCACTTTGTAATAATTATCAGAGGAAATTTATGGTGGAATTTATGAATTAATACCTTTTTATTTTTCATCTCTTGCTTCTACTGCTGCTGCTGCTTCCCACAAAAAAACACGTGATAGTTTGGAAGATTTTCAAGGATACACAATCCTTAATAATGTGTTAAAAAGAGCGACATCTTTGGTCCAGAACCAATTTAAAATATTTTGCATATAATTATCTGGAGAAAAATAACAAGCATCTTAAATCATTCAGAAGGTAAAACTCTGGATATGGGTTAAAGATGAGCTGTTTCAGGAGAAGCAGGACAAGACTTCTGAGCTCAGGAAAACAACGTCATGGGGATAAACTTTGTTTCTTAACAGCCTATAATAAGACATCAAATTTTAAAGAATGATCTTTTATCTAAAACCAAACTATCATACACTGTTAATCTGAGGTTAATAACATAGCCATGACCTATGCTGAGAATAGAGAAATACTATACTTTAAAAGGCAATGTATTTAATTTTTTTTCTCTGTGCTATTTCCTTTTCTAAAGTGAAACAGAGTTTAATCTTGAGTGTTCACTTTTGGTATGTTCTCATATCAAGCTTAATAAGGACCCTAGAAAAAATGTATCATTATAGCTATTCTCCCTCACTGTAATGTCTGAATTAGACAGATATTAAAATACGTTATCAAATATTTTCCATCTCCTATCTTTTCTTCCCAGCCCCCAACAATATTTATGTCCTCCCAACTACACAAGTGAGGGGAAAAGAAGAGCAATTGAACACTTAATTATAGTGGTAATATACACTTGACTATTTTCTCTACCCTCCCCCACCCCTGCAGCAGGATTTACTGTCAGTAGCAGCACTGGTAGAGGTATGAAAATGAGGTGATCTATGCCTTACTCCAAACTCCCAGTCCTAATTCCCAGAGAAAAGCATCATCAATAATTCCTGCACACTTTTTCAGACATTTTTCATGAAAAAAAAATATATAACTATTCATTCTTTCATTTTTTTAATACAAACAGGAAGATGCCATTCTGAATTTTCTTCACTTTATAAGTCTTTGAGATATTTCCGTATCAGCATGGACACATCTGTACCATCCTTTATAACATATGAATTACGCTGAGGGTCGTGCCATAGTTTTATTTAACCAATTCCTTACTAATGGACAGTTAGGAATTTCTCATTTTTTGCTATAACTAACTATGCTGGAATGAGCACACATATAAGGATTTCTATGAGATATGTGGAATTGATTGTCAAAGAGTTTACTTGTAATTTCAATTGCTATAAACTGCCAAATCGCCTTTCAAAGAGGTTGCAACGATTGGCAATTCCAGTTACAATCACTCTGCCCAGTTGCTATTGAACATTTTTCCTCCTCGATATTCATTTATAAAACTAAGCTAATGCATATGAATGAACGGAAAGCCACTACCAAAGACAATCTCATGAGTTAAGCACAAACAGATTCAATTAAAAAGATATTGCTCTGTTCGTTTATTTTTGCATGAGTTGTCTCGCCTCAATAAAATATTCATACTAAACTACTGAAAACACTGAGTGATGGTTTTAGCCACCAGCTACAATGTTGTTATTAAATTTACATCTAAAAGTTAGAAGGTGGCACAGAGGTCCAAGGTTGAATGCGAGATAACAATAATTGTTAAATTTAACAAATGAAAGTTGACTAAAACTCACTGTCAGCTCACAAGCTTCTTGTCCTCTCTTATTACTAAATTGTAATTTGGTGAGGCCATGTAATTATCAAGCACATTCAAAATACACTAATCAGGATCTATTTATTTTTAAATCTGCAATGACTGTCAATTACCTAAAGGGTGAGTTCAAGTTCTTGAACATGCCGCACAGAGCTCTTTAAAACCCTGGTCCCAAATCAGCTCTCAGCTGCATTCTGTCACTCTTTCCCTTGTGCCTTCAGCTTTGTTCACAACTGCTCACTGGACCTGGAACAGGCCATTCTCCTTAACGCCTTTCTGCTCTTGGCCAGGCTGTTGATTCTGCCGGGATGGAATTCCTTGTCCTGAATGGATCTCCTACTCAGCCTTCAAGACCCAGCTTAAGTAAAACCTTATCCGAGAAGCATATCCCAACTCACCCAGGCATCTTTGTGTGCACATCACTATATACCTCCACCTGCCATGAATATACCACAGAGTACACTAATTGTGCCTTCCTTGGTCCCTATCCAATGTGCTACCTGAGGGAAGAGACCACAGTCTGTTCATTTTCGTATTCTCCCCTCCTTGAGGGTTAAGCTGGTACACATAATTGGTCCTTACTAAAAGTTTGTTTAATGACTGCTGAATGAAGAAATAGGAGTTAATTTAATTTAAATTTAAGGTATGCGGGTAACTTTTTTTTCTTGGGAGGAAAACTGCAAAACCACCTCTGTTAAAAGATATGCCACGGGAAATGATGTCCAGTTTAAAACCCTGTTCATTCATTCATTCGGCTAACATTCTTTGAGTGTTTCTGGGTGTCAGGTACTCTTCTGGTGACTGAAGGTACAAAAGTGAACAACAGCAGGTCCCGCCCACTGAGCTTATAGTCTGGTGAGAAATCATCCAATAAACAGGTAAACATACTACCAAATAAATAATTTCAGATAAATATCAGTATCGTAGACATAAAACAGGGCAATGGGCTAGAGAGCACATTGAGGCATGTAGGGGGGAAGAAAACTCCAAACAGGGAGCTAAGGGAGGCTTTTCCGGAGAGCTGGCAGAAATGAGAAGTGAATGGTAAGCAGCAGCCAGCCACAGCTAGGAAAGCTAGGGCAATAGCACCACAGGGGGAGGAGCCTGTATATTCAAGGAAAGAAGAGGACCAGTAAAGATGAAATGCAGTGATCATGGTGGTTTGGGGGGGCCAGCTAAGGCAGGGATTGAGAAGAGAAGGGGCACAAGCTGATGGTATAATTGGTGATCAAATCGGACAGGAAGGCAAGGAACAGAGGATGCGGTGGGCCATGATAAAAAAGTTCGGATACTAATTGCAAAGGACATTCACTGGAGGATTTAAAGGAGCACGGTGATAAGATTTGATTTTATGTGTTCTGAAAGAATCATTTTGCAACTGAAAATTGTTCCTATTCTATATGTGATAACATTTTAAATGTATAAGTGATCATATACACACCTATTCAGAAATTCTTTGAATGGTCTTAAAGTTTTGATGGGACCGTGAAGCCCACTGAGTATCTCATTAAAATCTCTTCCTAGAATAATTTTTGAATACATAAAATGTTACATTAAATGGCTGGATACTTTAAAACTCTTCAAAGCCTATAAATCCCAGGCTAAAACTTCCTATTCAATGCAATAGCTAATTTTTCTTTCTTAGGATAATAAGAATAATGTGCAGTCAATATTTATATGGTTACAATTATGTATTTGGTTTCACCTCTTGTAATACCTAAGAGATTATTTCTCAATACAAAAAACACCAGTATTAACCAATTTAGAAAAAAGAAATCCCCAAAGATCTTTCTTAGTAACATCCCATACCTGAACCCTATTGTTCTCTTCAAAATGTAAACTTCCAAACATGAAAAAACATGAAAGCAAATGTTAGACTAGTCCAGCCACTCTGTCTCAAACATATATCCTTCCTTAAATGAGATTTCCAAAGCCAGATTACTAATCAAGAAATTGCAATAAAGCTGGCCAAATAGCTGACTGTTACTTTCCATTTATAAGGACTACTGATCTGAATTATTTTAGATCTTTTTTTTGTAATCCTCACCCAATAATGTTTTATTGATTTTTAGAGAGAGAGGAAGAGAGAGAGAGAGAGGGGGGGGGAGAGAAACATCGATGTGAAAGAGAAACAGCAACTGGTTGCTTCCCATATGCACCCCAACTGGGGATCAAACCTGCAACCTAGGTATGTGCCCTGACTGGGAATCAAACCCACAATCTTTTAGTGTACAGGACGATGATCCATCTAAATGAACTACCTGGCCGGGCCTCAATTATTTTTATAATGTGACATTTTTTCATTTGTCAGCTATAATTTTCCTCAATGTATAATTAGATATTTTTCAAATGCAGCTTACCCATATACAAACTAAGTAATCAGTTCAAAACCGCATGGAATAACAGAAACAAAGAAACAAGAAAAAATACTAAAGGAAAAAAGAGTTGAGGAGGAAGTATTAAATAATCTATGGCTGTGTGTGTGTGTACACAGAGAAGCAAGTTAATAAACTTTAGGGAGCTGTTCATAGTCACTCAAAAAAGACCTCTAAATACTATCAAAGCAATTTGCATTTGACAACTGTTTTATCACCTTAAAATAAACTGAATAACTGAGAAACGCATTAGACTTACAAAGCAATTGTGCAAAAGAAATCACTTGTTTCTTTTTCCTGATATAGCAAAAGTGTTCATCATTATTAACTACCACAAGTACACAGTGCTACTAGACTCCCATCAGTAATGTGCCTGTCACAGCAGGGTCACCAAAGTGCTTATTTTGCCAGAAATATATTTTCTGAAAAAGTTTTAGTAATTATACCTATAATGATTATTCCTTATTCCTTACATATACATAGACAGATAGATAGATATAGATAGTTTTGTTCCATAGAAGAATAGAAGAGACTAGGTCATTTTCTTATGGCACCTTTCCTGGAAGCATTACGGATCACTGCTGAAATGACCACAGCCCCCTTCCCTGATCACTATTGTGAGCACCACTTCAGGTTTTGGAGCAAGTACTTCCATACAGTATTCCACTTATACTATCAGCAATACAGCACCTTGCACAATTCACCATGCTGATATTAAGCCCACAGTATTATTAGCTGAGACCCAACTGTCCTTTGGAGATCTGACCCTAAAACTCAGAGAAAAATGATACATCCCAAAGGATTTCTAGAGAGTATCAAACTGTCCTAAATCTAAATTCAGACCCAAGCTGTCCAGATTCCAATATTGTAACAGTTCTACTAATATTCATGGCTAACACTGGAAAACAATTTCTTCTGAAACTATTCTACTTTTCTCTCTCTCTCTTCCCTTCTTTCTTTCTCTCCTTTTCTTTCTTCCCTTCTTTCTTCTAAGAATACTTAACCTACTATGTTCAAACTCAAAAGTGGTCTACAGTGTTGTTCTGTAGTAGGATATAAACTACCTAACTCAAATATTTTTAAGATAATTTTAATGTGTCAAGAACTTGGTGTGTCCTATGATTAAAATACAGATATTACATAAAGTCAATCACCAGCAAGATTAAAGTTCATCAAACTACAGTAGGATCATTGACTAACCACAGATCTATATAAAAATAAAGTTCTCCCATTGTGCTAACCTAAGTGTTCCCAAACTCTGACATATCTAAACTGCGTACTACAATATTTTCTGACCTAAACTTCTCATAATCTGTAATACCCAAACACCTGAAGCTGAAATGCCAGATTAATTTATATTATAATTTCCCCTCAGGAAATCTATATTTCTCTATAAAAGTAATTTTTAAATACCACGTTTGGCAGGCTTATGTGTTATGATTATTTTTACATTACAAGATAATAATAAAATATGCAAAAGTCATATATTTCAAATAAAATATCACGTAATTATTAAATAAACACATGGCCTTGCTTTTTGTGACATAAATGATATAACATTAAATAAAAGAGGAAGATAGTCACACATTTCTCTTTGTAGACTGAATCTTCATGCCTTTAAGTGACTATCAAATGTTAAGGCTTGGACCTAAAAGAGAAAGAATGAAATATTAATAATGTCCCACCTTGTGGGAGCTCGGCATTACTTGACACTACACAGAAACCGACCTTTTTGTCCTTCAGGCTTGCCTACCAGGCCCCATCTTCTATCGCAAAAGCCAAATCATCTGATCCCAAACTAACTGTCAACTGCCTGTGATGGTGGGGAAGCCAGACATCAATCAATCAGGTTTTATCAGACGCTCTCTTCGTTTCTCTGTTGTGCTCATCTTATCATCTGACCCAGTTGTAGCCCTGACTTCAGAAGCTTAAGCAACTTGATGACAAAATATGCGCCTGTTTGTCCAAGATGCACATTGTTAAGAAAAGTGGGGTGATATTTTTAGCAGCTACCTAATATATTTGCAAATTAACTCTTGAATATTTCAGATGTACACAAGCCCTATGCTGGTCAGTCTTCCCTGCACACCCAGGCTGTTCTTGGCTGTGGGAGGCCCAATACATTCAAAATATGCAAGAGTACTTAGGTACAAGTCAAATGTCATTGGAAAATGTGGTTATGTATGTCAGTATAGGCAGAAAGGTCATCAAAATGAGAATTTCAGGGTGTCATCTCAAGAAGAGAAAGAAGATCTAATTGATAAATGTGCATAATACAAATTCAGACAGTTTTATCCCAAATAAATAAAAAGGGCTCAGAAAATTAAAAGCCTTTTTATCAATTCGTACTGACTAGGGTCTTAAAGGAAAAAAATGTTTAAACCATCAATGCCGCTGGCAAATCCATTTTAGCTGGGCCACTGCTTAATGATATGCAGAATATACTCCTATACATAAACTACTTTGGCAAGGAGATGATTGTGACAAAGATTATGAATTTGAATTTTTTAAAATTCAAAGTAAATATTTGTTACATAATTTTTTTTTAATGTGAGAAGAGTAAAAAAATACATATATTTTGTGGCTACTCTATGTTAGCATAAATAGCTGTCCACTTGCTTAACTTGGTCTTTTTTCTTCAGGGAACTACTGGTTAAATTTTTAGATTTTCCTTAAAACCAAAACAACAACCTTCATTATGAATGTAAGATTCGCAATGTTATAAATATGTCAGCCATCTCTCATCAAAATCTTCACTTAACTGTACTTTGAAAGGCTTCTACAAGCAGCATAAAGTGTATCCACAACTTATTCACATAGATAACATACTTTAATTATGTAAGTATGGGCTATAAAATACCAGAGTATCACAGTGATATATTTTGACCTGGATAAAAATGCACACCATGCAAATAATTTGTACACAGTGATAAAGTACAAAAATAATTTGTACATCATTCCAAAACATTCCCACTGAATTCACAGGGTTTTATTTTTTTTTAAATGCCTTTGAACTTCTCAGCACACAAAATAAGCAAGAAGGCTTCCAACATACAGTATTTTATGACTTGGAGTCACCAGACATGGGAAACTAAATAAGCTTCTACTTGTGATATAAAATTTCTTTTCTTTTTACACTATTGTAAAATTTTTTAATCCACTTAAAAACGTTTAATACCAAATATTCTAAAATGACATAAATCGTTATCATTAAATTATAAATAATCAGATCTTTTAATTAAATTGTCTGATAATCTTCAAAACCACGCTTCCAAATTAGATAATCTAAATGCTGTAAGCAAGAAAGAAATGGGAAATACTGACTGTATTTACTTATTATTTGCTATTTTATTTGTTTTATTGTTTAAATATATTTTTATTGATTTTAGAGAGGAAGGGAGAGAGAGAGAGAGAAAAACATTGATGAGAGAGAGAAACATCAATTTGGCTGCCTCCTGTATGCCCCCCACCAGGGATTGAGCCTACAACCCGGGCATGTGCCATGACTGGGAATTGAACCAGCAACCTCTTGGTGCAGAGGACGATGTTCAACCAACTGAGGCACACCAGCCAGGGCTGTTTTGTTATTTATAAAACCACTTAATAATATATACTTTTTTTTGCTACTTTTAAAAATAAACTTAAGAAATCTGGCCCTCAATTGAATTTGAATATTTGTCAATTCACTCTTTTTAATCTTCTAATCCTCAATTTATTTCAGAATATACCACAGTGAAGTCAATTTAAGTCTTTCGTAAAGAGTATACCATCTTTAATATTCCAAAGAAACAACTAATAAGAAAATTTAAAGTTCCAGGTAAATAGGAAATGAAGGATATATATTTGTCTCTAACTCTATTATTTTGTAATTAATTCTTCACCCTATTCAAGTTTAAAGACTTTTGCAAATTTTTGAATAAATAAAAAAAATTTTGAGATTATGGCTGAAAAATCTACGTCAAGTAACTCGCTTAAAAGAAATCTTCCACATGCAACATTATATAGATAGCAACTGGTTGAAAATTATTTTATTGTCTCAGTAAGAGATGTTCACCAAAGTTTTCCAAATGTAGATTAGAGTAATTCATATCTTCAAAAGAATTTATCTAAGAAAAGAATCAACTGGAAAAGAATATTAAATGTATCTTCAATAAATGCCCCCTTTAAATATAATTTTAGATGCATTTTAAAATATAAGCAAAAATTTAAAAATAGCTTTTTAATAGCATGCAGAAAAGCTATTTAAAGTATATATATTTGTGGTAGCCTATATATAAGCTATTATATCACATATATATTTGTGACAGTTGTTCATGATAAATTTGACATTAACAAAAGCCAAATCATGTCTGAAAAAACATCAAACTAACACCATTCAACAACTTCTAGCAATTCAAAGGGGCGCATTTTCACAAATAAATAAAACTAAGCTGTCAGTGGCAGATGCCCAGATAAAATGAAGGTCTATTTAATACTAAATATTATACTAGTGCCTCCAATAAACATATTCCCTGTTTTACACCTGTGGGAATATTACCAGAATATTAAATAACAAATAGCATTGCCTTGCAGACTAAATGAAGAGTTTACTTTCAGCTATTACTTGGACAATGCCTGGAATGAATAAGCAATTAATTATATGGTTTTGGTTATAGCTACCAGGCACTCGACATTAATTTTTAAAGTTTCCAAAATCATGAGATACATATACAGTTTCCCCACACACAAACATCTTTAATTTTATTTAATGCCCACAACCCTGAGAGTATTGTAGGCACCATTTCTAAATCTAGTTTTTACAATTTAGCATAACATTTAAAAAAGAGTAAGATAAATTTCCAATGATATGATTTAGAAAAAGAAATGGTCATCTTAAGTGATCACTGTATCTCAGGAATATCAACAAATTAGCATGTCTCTTGTTTCCTGGCTTTGACAACTTATGATCTTTTATTATCTCTGCAAATATTCTCCAAAGACATCTATCTTTTCAGTGCAATTGCTTTAGGATTTCACTTATTAGCAATGAATATTTGTTAATATTAAAATATTCCCATAAAAATTTATTCCTTGGGACTAGTTATCTCACAAACAACCTGAGGCAAAACTAGTCCCCAAAAGTACTTTTTTAAAATAGTAGATATTATAATAATGGACCAGGAAAGAAGGGATGAAAGAGAAAAAAAATGACAGCTTCTTATTTTAACATCTGAAATCTTTACCAAAACCAATTCTACCTAGTAATTATCATATATTCCTTTTCAGAAATATTTGTCAAAAGTATAAATTACTAAGGCTTTAAATAATTCTGACTAGACAATTCTTCTCTACCTTTCTGTCATTTCAAAAAGACAGTCTGACAGTATGGTATGACACCCTCTCAGACAAGCCTCTCAGCATTAATATTTAAATCTTACCTATCCCCTGTGATTGGAATTCAGCCTCTATTCGCAAACAAAAACTAAATCAATGTTCTTAGAGTTCAAACTAGATCCCTAAACAGTTTGCCACTCTCTATGCACAGATAAGATAAACTTTCTTTGACCCAAGAGATGAAGTTGCCATGACGATCAGAGAGTCCACTTTCTATATTGATATTTTGCTGATGTAACAACAAATAGAACCAGATCCTAGTGCCGATAATGGTGATTAATTAATACTAATATTGATCCCTACAAGCAAGAGACAAGGCTATTAACTTGAAGCCTGAAAAGTCAATTGTTACCTGTGGCAGAGATACTAGCAGCTGATTTGGAAGCATAATAAACAAATGTGCTATCTTTATGCTAATACCTTTAAAGAGATAGTTCTTTCTAGAAGGCAAAATACTGCCATG